>JAQGAO010000034.1:0-62712 GCA_034697705.1 Ommatoiulus sabulosus | reverse complement strand
ACAGCACTGTTTCGAAGGGGAATTGGGGTAAACTAACTCGACAACACTGCTTTTATTATTATTATTTTTTTTTGATTGGCTCCTGGCTATCCAACAGAAAGAAATGTTTGTGCTTGAGCAGCTTGACTGTAAAACCTATACGACGTCAATTTCTTTACAGAAATAAGATGCTCAGAATAGGACCATTTTCTATTCTGGAAACATGTTTGCGAAGGATTTTTCCCCCAAACACGCGGGAAATATCGATCAGTAATATATCGGGAAACAAGTGTCGGGATATAAATTGCCTCGTGTTTGACGCGCTTAATATCATACATGTATGTTTGTTTCCAGAAATTACTTGCTCAGAATAGGATAACATTCTGTTCTGGAAATACTGTATATCTGGTAATATTTGCGAAGGGAATTTTTCCCGACACACGGAGAAATATTTATCATTTATATATCTGGAAACAAGTTTCGGGATATACAGTATAAAATGCCTCGTGTGTGACGGCCTTAAGATCATACGTTTGTTTCCAGAAATACACTATAACTTGCTCGGAATAGGATCATTTCCTATTCTGGAAATATTTATCTGCATGGAAGCATATTTGCGACGTTTTTCCCGACTCACGGGGAAATTTCGGTCGAGCAATAATATATCTTACAATTCGATTATACGTATCTCAGATTAAAGTTTAACAAAGAGCGTTCGATCGTCCGTTTATAAGAGACGAAAGTGAGAGATTTAGTGAGAAACGTTCTCTCCAGGGGGCGTTGTTGTTTCTGCATTGTTTTAATCCTTTAGTTTGTTTTTGTAAGATAAGGGACGCCCCCGTCATTTTTAAACGTCATTTTCATCCGTAATATTTACGAATACCTGCGTGCGTGGCTTGACAGTTGAAATAGGAACGAAGCCAGTAACGGCAGACAATTGCCAGAAATTAACAGATGGTTAGTAACTGGCGTGGTCACTAACCTAAACGCCCTCCGTGCGACATAAACCAGATGATTTCGTTGTATGGCGAAATAGTCAATTAGGTAGGCCCGAAAACGGAAGGGGAAAATCCCCCACCCCCTCAAAGTTAGCCTTAATTCTGGAATAATTTTAATATCTGGGGTTTTGTTTATTTTATAAATTGTAGATTAAATTCCGGTTAAGCAATCGCTCCTCGACATTTCCCCCAAACGGAAAAGTTTCGAAAATCGTGATTTGAGGAATCCGAATGGAAAAACTTTGGGAGTTGTTTGCGAGTTGTTTAACGAAAACAGGATGTTGAGCGTATTGTTTTTCTTCTTAGCAAAATCGTATTAATAGCTAATTTCAACCATGATTTTTAGCGCCATTTCCGCATTTACCGATTCGAAAGTTCAGTTTATACATGCACATGTACGGCTTTCACCAACTCCCACGCTTATTTTCGTACTACTACAGCCGAACTTCGTTAAGACGAATCTCGAAGGAATTCAAAATGTGTTCGTTGAAACCGTATTCAGTAATTCGTATTTATCGGAAGTCGGAACAAACACGACTTCCAACAATAAAAACTAAAATTTCGTCGAAGTTTGAATGAAATCCTACCCTTCACCTACATGTATACTGTGTATAGAAATGGGAAGTTGATGCAACTTTTATCGGGGAAATTCGCCTTTAGAACGTACTTTTTTTTTCACGTTGTCTAAAGTTTGTTTTAACGAAACGTATAGCGCGAATGCTCGGGCACTCGAAAATGCATTCGTTTTATAGCCGAAAATTGGTAATTTCGGAATTCAACGTAGTCATATTTCGGAATTCAACGTATAGTCATGCATGTTGTTGCGATCCAAAACTATTGCTTCTAAATGGTTACCTCAGGGCCCATTTTCCGAGTACAAATTTGCAAAATTTTCCGCGGGCCCATTTTCCGGATTTTTCCGAGTACATTTTTGCAAAATCTTCCACGTTTTCCGAATACAATTTTGACAGATTTTCCACCTTTTCCGAGGACAACATTGCAAAATGTCTCACGTTTTCCGAATACAAAATTTTTCTATGTTAATTTTCAAAATTGTCATTAGTAAGTTTTGACAAATTTTTTCCTGCATCGATTTTGCAAAATATGTAAATTTTTGACATTGTCATTGGTTAGGAATTTCTTTTTTAAAACCTGGAAAAGTCAGGGAAGTTGAAAATGAAATTTCTTGGGGAACCCAGATTAAGCGAGTTCTTCTTAATGAGGTTCTGCTGTATTCAGAGATGCTCATTAGCATAATACCTCGTGTGTGTATCGGAACAGTTTTATAAAATTGGAGCTTTTTATAGACACCTTATATGACAGGTAATTTGTAAATTTTCCGATTTTAGTATGCATTTTATTTGTCTAATTTAAAACCAGAATATTAAGTTTCTCGGATTTTTCCAGTGTGCAAATTTGCTACGGGTTCAATGAAATTTGGGGTAGGGCGGTGCAGGGGCTGTCCATTAATTACGCTAAATAACTCGTTTCGAAACATGCATCTAAGCAGTTCCTAATCGGTTAACAGGTTAATCGTGTCTGAACATGCAAATTCGTTAATTTTTGATAACCCATGAAAAGCGGGCAATATCTATACGAAAACCCAGTTTTTGGCATATAATTAGGCTTTTAATTTACCCGAATGTTAGGCGAAAATTTGCGTAATTATCAACTTTTGTTAGTAATTTTTTTGCACGGTGTCGTCCAGACGATTAGGGTTTTAAATTATTCGGAGGTTGTTGCTAGCAACGAGCCAAAAGTAAACATGTGCAACATAAACACGTATTAGTAGGTGTTCGCAAAGGTCATGGCACCGAACCATGCACCACCACCCGCGCAACTTCATTCACACTTTTGGAGTTCTCGGAAAATCTGTTTACATTTTCGTAGTAAAAACTCGCTAAGTGACCGAACGAAAAACGCATTAAAAACACTGACAGCAAACACGCTTAGTGCTTATCGTTTAGCAAATAAACTGACGCCGAGATAAAATTCCGCCGCCCGGCTTCACTCTCTCAGCATTTTAAGTTTTATGAAAATTATGCACTCGTGTGTGTGCGGGCTGCGTTCCAAGTGACTGTTTTTTTAGGGTGCCAGCACAAAGAATGCTTACTTTCGACGTGCTTCTTTTCAGCTTCTTGTTTCCAGCTTTGGGGCGCACAATGAACACTGATATCAGCGTGATGGTCAGTGCGCTTGGTGGCGCCAGTGCAAGCGTTGTGCTAGGTGAAACATTTCGCTTAAAACCTCGCACATGCGCATTAGCATCTCATGATGAGCGCGGGACACGTATATACGGTATCACATGCTGTATATGCATGGCTACACTGTTGACCAATCTGTGTGCCACTCTGTCTTAAAAATCTGCTTTAGGATTTACATGAATTTTAAGGCTTTCTTTGTGTGCGCCCTCATTTAAAAAGCATGCCGCATTTTAATCCCGCTTGGTGGCGCTAGTATACGCCGAGTGATAAACGCACTGTGCTCGCACCCTTTCGCTGTTTTGATTTTTGCTGTTTCTTTAAAATGAACTTTAGGCAATATGAAAAAAATAGGTACGTTATAACGGGGAATTCCTCGATAAACGTTGCAGCATTTTCCTTAATATTCATATAGTGCATGGGTATGATTCCATCCAAACTGCGAAGAAACTTTGGTTTTTATCGTTGAACTGATGTTTTTGTCCGACTTCCGATGTACATGATGTGCATGTATACGAACTAAACGAACAACGTTTGACGTCACTAGAGATTCGTCTTGGCAAGATTTGGCTGCATCACACGGACATGTATATCCTGTTCATTACTGCATGTCAGGTTTTTAAGTGCATTTTTAATGTGCATTTATGTATATTAGGATAATTGGACAAAATTCTAAAATGCTGTTGATCGATTTGAAAAATTTCCACAGTTTTCCCTAATGACATTTTATCCATGTCTGTAAACATCAGTTATTGTCAACAAAGGGCCAGTTTGTTGATATACGTTACGGGCAGCTCGAGTATTTTCAAATTTTGCGGATGTTTTCATGTTTTTCACTCAACTGATTCGAGTATACATTGTGTTTAGGCTCCTATGCTGGGTGTCATCACGCTTCAAATAATACGTCAAATCGAGCTCAATTTACTTTAATAAGTCCTTCGATTACTTGAAGAATGATCAAGATTGCCCAGATGTTTACACCTTAAACGAATATCCCAATACAGTATACTGTATAATCGTCCTATTTTGAAATTACCCCATGCATCTGTTATCCTTACATGTATATTATTATTAGTGAGACCATGCATGCACGCATATAATTTGTCAATGGTATCGTTAAGTGGGCCACCCACTAGCCGAGACAGGGGGGTGGTGCATTGGTGGGTTCACGGTGGAATGGACTCCATGGTCATCCACTTTTTTTTAGGGGTGACTCCAATGGCGAGGGGGAAAAGGGGTAACCGATGCGTGTAATACTAGACTCGTGGGCATTTATCATGCAGGTACCCCAAAAACCGACCTTGAGATCTGCATAACGGAACAACTCGGTATCATTAATAATTGTAATCGTACACCGAAATCACATACTAATTGATAGGAATATCGCCATTGTTTGGCTTACGACGTCATTGAAAAATATCGAATTACATGAAAAAAATCGTTGAAAAATTCGATAGGGAGCTCGGAACGCTGTGCCCTTAAGATGGCGCTGACGGTCAACTCGGGATAGAGAGCCTAACGGTAGCAGTAACCAACGAGGTTCAAACCTCAAACTTAGGTTAAACCAGCGATTTACGGCAAAAATCGGGAGGATTTCCAGCGCCATCTATGGATATCGTTTCGTGTAAATGTGTGGATTTAATGACGTCGTGAACTGGCTTCACAACGTAAGGCTTCTTTCTCTATACTACGGTCGGACCTCGTTAAGTCGAATCGCGAGGGATGTCAAAATTCGTTCGTTTAAACCGTATATACTTCGTATTATCGGAAATCCGACGAAACACGAGTTCAGCATTAAGAACTAAAGTTTCGTCGAAGTTTGGATGAAATCTTACGTCACTTATACGCAAATAATGAGAATGTGGCGCAACTTTTATCATGGAATTCCCCGTTATAACGTATATGTATAACACCTTTTATTTCGTATTGTCTAAAGTTCGGGAACTCGAAAAATTCACGCGTCTTAGACTAAAATGTGTAATAGAGAGTGTCAGCTACCCGGCCTTCATTAACGGGTAGCTGACACTCTCTAATATCCGTAGTTGGGATTCGTCTTAAACGAAGAAATTAACACGATTCGTCCATCCCTTTATAGGACGGGGACTGGAAATGAGTTCGAACTATCAGAAATTCGTATACCGTATATATGAAGCGAATTCATGGGTTGTGTATATACACGTGGAAGACCACTTAAAAGATCGCTCTTTACGACGCTTGACCCCACTGGAAGTGCACAATACTGTATACGTGCATTCCCCAAAAAGAAGTGATTGATTTTGACCCACGGTCTACCGGAAACTCGTCTATTTGTAGTGGCGATTTTCACCCTCAACGCACACTCGACTCGTTCCTTTTCAACGACGTTTCGGTTTTTCAAAGTTTATTTTTGGTGAGGTTTTCACCTCACTTCACGCCGTGGTCACTCATAATAGGTGTTGCTCGTTACGCCGTACCTGTGGCAAAAGCGAGACTATGGGATTAGAGTAAGGGGCGTCTATTAGGGGCTATTAGTGTTGGAAGGGGATTTAAGGGAGCGTGGAGTGTTAAATCATATTCGAGAGTGTAAAAACGGACATAAATCATCCGAATGACCCTCCACCCCCCTACCCCCCTTACACACTCCATTTTGCCCATTTTTATACTCACGCACCCCTCTCTCTCTCCATCTACCTGCTAAGGAAATTGACTTTTTCCCTGCAAAAAGTGTCTATTAGCCGCAGTTCCCGCACGCACCAAGGTGCGGTAGTGGGGCGCCCGAGGGGCTTTTTTTTCGTTGACCAGACTTGAGTTCGGACATGGTGTTGCGCCCCGCGGTCAGAAAACATAAATTTATAAGCCTCGATCAGTGCAGCATCCTGCGCGATAACAAATTGATTTTCAATTTTGTTGTTGTCATTAACTTCATTGAAAGTTAATGCATGCAGTTCAAATCATTCGGTGGAACCTTTGTTAATACGAATTTCTGGTAGTACGAACTCATTTTCAGTCTTCGTCCTTATAGGGTATGGACGATTAATGTCATTGTCTTCATTTAAGACGAATTTCGAATTCGGGTATTACCAATTTTCGCCTAAATCGAATGAATTTTCGAGTTCTCGAGCATGCGCGCTACATGTACGTTTCGTTAACACGAACTTTAGATTAAGATTAAAAACTTTTCATAATATGAAAAAAAATGTACGTTCTAACGGGGAATTCCCCGATTTGTTGCGGCACCTCCCCGTTCATATTCGCGTTGGTAGGATTTCATCCGAAGTCCGACGAAATTTTTATTGGTACAGTATAACGTTCTAGTCGCGTTTTGTCCGACTTTCGATAATACGAATTTCGTATTATCGATAGTCCGACAAAACGCTATAATGTAATACACATTTTGAAGTCCCTTGAAATTCGTCTTAAAAAAGTACCGACTGTTTCTACGAGTATCTATCTCTACTTCATCGCAAGTATTCTACGCTATGCGTACATTTCCTCCACGCGCCACCTGTTGGCGATATTCGGGTCATAATTTGTTGTTAATGAGCCTCGTTTCGTGAATTGAAAATTTGGTACGGCGGATTAGTTCAGCACGACATCGTCCGCCGCGATGACCTCTAACCTTCTTACGAAATTATTAATTAGACGATGTTCCTATAGGTGGTCACACCTAAGGGTCGTAATGGAGGCTGACAGCGAGGTGGCGCCTCGATCTGCCCTAGGCGTGACGCCTGTTTTTCAATGCCTCGTCCTTGTTTGACCATGAATTTACATTAATTAGACGTTAATTGATGAAGCGATGCCCGACGTGGACTCGACTAAGTAAACAGCCGAGTTGGAGGTTAATCTCCTACGAATTAATTAGCCGCAAATTATGCGATTATTCGAAAGTGCACAATCGTGACGTTTCATTGTCAACCAACCAAGAAAAAAACCCCACCAACATGTATACTTGGAGATTTAAACCGACGCATTTTGCAATTAAACATCTTTTTTTCTTCTTCCCTTGACCACTTCGGTGACTTCAAAAGGGGTGCCGAGGTTGTTTTTGGCCACAAATTTGCCTTCTACGAAGAAGCAACTTTCGATAACAAACTGCTTCTTTCGGTGCAGGTCCATATTTTTGGGTGAGAGCACGAGTTCCAAGAACAACCGAACGAAGCTAATTGCTCAAGTAATGAAGTCTATATATATTTTATTGCCACTTTGCTAAAGTGGTATGGGGGCGCTGCAGTCATGATTCTATCATTAGGCCTACTTCGTCGCTTCAGTAAGTCGCTATCGGTAAGTACAGCACGGGCAACTTTACCCGGGTTTTATGGCTAGTAACCTACCCTTAACTTTCGAAGCCCTTATTTATTACCTACACGTATAAAACATACTGTAGGTTACTCAAGTACACGAAGCCATGCAGGTACAGGTCTTCGAATTAAAAAATTTCAAAATGGCCGTCACCTTCGATCAGCCGGATTTCGCTTTTCTGGCATGGACGCGCGATTCAATAAACAGGGTGGCAAAAAAGTCTGTTGCACCCCCCCAAATTTCGAGAATGGCAGCAAAAATGAAAAATCTGATGAGGGGAACATATACAGTACAGTAGGAACCATGGGGTGCTGAAATTGCTGAATGCAATCGTGCCCAAAACATTTGGCCCCAAGGCCCATTTCAAGGGTCTTTAGGTCCTATCTTTGAAATGGTGATAGGTACAAAGAAAAAGTCAATTAGAAAGTTGTTGGGTGTCGAAAAATTAGTTTAATGGCTCCATTTGCAACATTTAATTATCGATCGCCACAAAACAAATGACTTCAGGGCTTCGTGTATGTTTGCACCCATGCATAACACCGCTACATTACAGGAAAGCTCGATTCCTAAAACAAACCCTGTCCTAGAGCTTTCCTGTACATAGGAACACAGTATGATAGGAAGTCGTTGAGAATTTCTGCGTCCGAAGCAACGTCTCGCTAAGACGAACTGCTTTATACGAATTTCTGTTAGTACGAACTCATTCCCTCGTTTAAAACGATTTCTGAATTCTGATACTGAACATGTATTGCAAATTTTCGGCAAAAACATATAAATTTTCGAATTTTGAGTTTTAAAAAAAATGCCGCGTTATAACGGGAAATTCCCCGATAAAAGTCGCTGTCCCCTTCCCTTTCATAGAACTACGGTTTAAACAAATTTTTGACATCCCTCGAGATTCGTATTAACGAGGTTCGACCGCAAGAGCCTCAACTCAGTTTTTGTGACGGCGACGTACAGTGCGTCCCGAAAGTTGTCTTCGTTCTGAAAATTCAAGATGGGCGTTACGAGACCCCCTCGAAGGGGGCGCGTTGACTCACTTTCCCCTAAGCGGTTATGGTTCAGCCTATATAGGCCCAGGTACGGGGTTAGTTTTGGAGTGTTTGATACATTCTTCGATCTAGTTCTTATCGAGGGGGCCCTTTGACATTATTGACCGTGATCAGCCGTTGTTAGGGGGGCGCGTTACATTGTGGGCCGGGAGTACATTACCGCTTTTTACCCCCTCCCCCCCTTTCACTCGTGACTCCTCCGTCTTACGACTAAACTCCATTAAAAACAGATTTGTCACAAAAGGTTCGCTCGTTAAACCTCCCGTCGCTATTGTAGCTCCCCCAGGTGTTCGCCGCCTTCTCCTTTCTCAGGGGGCGCTAGGCGCGCACGCACGCACACCCCCTGGGGGCGAGTGGACGCGTTTTCTAGCCGCCTTCACCCCTACCGGTTTACGGTAGTGCGTGCCCACGCCCATTGTAACGTATGTGTGCGTGGAGTAGAGTATACTAATTCATAGGCCAACTTATTATTACAGTATATAAAAGCATGAGAAACAGCCGGAGGCGATGACACAGGTGCTTATCTTACCCCCCCTCCCCCAAAAAAAAGTAGTTACGCGTTTTCGGGTTTGACCTCTACCTCCTCCTCGCCGAGTTTGGCCTTGGCCCTCTGGTGGTGGTCTATGAATAATCATGCCACCGTTCGGCTAATAATAAGGAAGCGGCGAGGGGCCGCTCATAAACAATGTCCGAACAAACAATGAGGTCACGGAACGTGCTGATGCCATCGATGAGTGGCGCTGCTGGGGGTCAAGTTTTTTAGTTTAGGGTCGGTTTCTACGATGTACATGCGCTCCGCTACCAGTTCCAGTTTTTTTTTCTTCTGTTTTTTGTTGGTAAAAACAAAAAAATAGGCAATGACAAGAAGATTTAGGAGACTAGCATTGGGTCGTAATTGAAGGCTGCTACTAAAGGCTGAATTTGATGCCTAAATGTATGAGCAATAAAGCGATCCCATCGTTGCTCGCTTGTAACGGGACGGGGCGCCCCGGCAGTATAGCGTGTATTTATAAGTGCCCTCCCCCCACCCCCTTTACAGGGGACGTGGAATTGGAAATTTGGCAACGATGAAGACGAATCTCGAGACTCGAGGGACGTCAAAGTTTGTTCGTTAAAAGCGTAGTTCGTATTATCGGAAATCGGATAAAACACGAATTCGTCATACACCCCACGTGTATGAACGGAAAGGTGTTGCAACTTTTAACGGGGAAATTCACCGGTTATAACGTGCCATTTTTCATATTGTCAAAAGTTCGTTATAACGAGAATGCTTCGGAAGTGATGGAATATTTTAATCGTTTTAGCCGAGAATGAGTATAATATACAAATTTCTAATTCATTAAACGAAGAAGTTAACGTTATTCGTCCATATACCCTGCATGAGACGGGGACATGGAAATGAGTTCGTACTAACAGAAATTCGTATATAAAGCGAGTTCTTCTTAATGAAGTTCCGTTGTATAGTCGTATTCCCGTTTATCATTATGTTTGAAACAATGCTCAACATATTGTCAGAGTTCATCTCCGGAATAGAAATGTGTAGGATGCTCGAATCATGTAAAATTTATAGCTCGTCCATTGTTAAATTCTGGTTATTTTCGGACATCTCGTTTTGTCCAATTTCCCGCGAGCTCAGGTTCAAAAAATTTGAAAATTTAAGTTGATTTCAATCGGAGCGTTGAAAGGAAACCGCGATAGTTATAAATTAGCGAGTTTTAAGTAAATTGGAAAAATAACTTTGTGAAATATTTTTTGTATCTCTGCTATGAATGTGATAGATTCCGATGATTTTTTTTCTAAATTGGTATTAAAATTCACTGAACATGATTAAAACGGTATAATTTTTCATCCAACCTCCCCGACATATTAAGCACGGTGTTGCATTTGTATATTGTGGTCTTTTAATGGCTGCGAGTGGAGGTTTACGAACATGAAATTGCGTTCACTTTTGTACGAATTTGAATTATAGAGCATTATATTCGCGAGCCAAATGACGCGATTATCGTCTGGACAGAAAAAAGGGGGGCACAAGCATAATTTTAAAACCCATTTTTTCCTAGAAGTGTTTATGTCGCGATGTTCCAATGACATTTCTAGGAATATATTTCGGAGTAAAAATGTACGGTAGGCGCTCGCCTGCATGTGTTTATGCCGATTTAGGTTAATGACATGATTACTGATTTAACCCAGGGTTGCGCGCGCTTTATCGAGCGTAAAGTCCTTTTTATACTGAAATTACAGTTTTACTGAAAAGTGAAATCCTGCGCTTAATATCCATGTTGCGCGCTGCGTGGTTTTCTAATAGCCTGAATTGTCAGTACATTTTAAAATTTTAAATCTAAAAACGGATGTTCGATCGTATACCGAGCTCAGTTTTGTCTATTTGGCTATTAAATCTAACGTTCATTAAATGTGTGCTCTGTTGGTGCAGTCGATCATAGATATATTGTTACTGTGGATTCAAAATTATCTTTAGTAAATTTTACAAAATATCTTCCTGCGTCGATTTTGCAAAATACATATGTCAATTTTTGACACCCATACATGGGGTAGGATTTCATCCGAGCATCATTGAAAATTTAGTTCTTGTCGTTGAAGTCTAAGTTTTTGTCAGCCTTCTGATAATACGAGCTACGGTTTAAACGAATAAATTTACAAATTTAGTCGTCTTTCGAGATTCGTGTAAACGAGGTTCGACTGTAGATCAAAATCAGAAAAAAACAATTGAAGATTTTTTTTGCTGGGTCGACCCAGACCTTATTTATATTCAGATGAGTTATAAACTCATATGTTCTCATTTTCAATTGCGCAGTAGTAAATTAAGTTGCTCGAGTTGTCCGTTAGATGGCGTTTATTTTTTGTTAGGGGGGCGACGTTGGTTTTTAAATGGCAGGTTTTTTACGCGATTCCCGCAGCTGTTTATTATATTTATAATCGCGTATTTTTATAAGAAGGTGGCAGCATAGGCATTTATAAAAGCATCTGCCGTAACACACGCTCTTTTAATTTATATATGGATTAACATAAAGATATAATTTACGACCCCTTAATTTTTATCCAGACCTTATTAATATCGCGTGTCAATAATTCAGTCTATAATATACGATATGCATGCAGCTTGAAATCGAAATTTACATACAATATCAAATTACGATTCGTTATAAGCATAAATTCCAGATTAAGATAGCTGCATGAGGCGTCGCGGAATACTTCGATTTACGGGCCATTTTGAATTAATGTTAATCGGCGATTAAGATTACATTATAGGTTATTAATATACACGTTTAACGAGTGACATTAACTACACGGTATGAAATTGATAATTTTGATTGTTTTGACCGTGCAGGCTGCATCTGCGGGAATGCTGAATTAAACTTTGAATCCATGCATTTTAACTCAAAATGTAATGTTTTACCTAACTTGTCCGTATGGGTCTATTTTAAGAAATTAGAAATGTGAATGTGTATTTGTGGAAAATACACTTTTTATACAGTGAAAGCTTGTTCGATCACGCTCAATCCGGTCAGCCATTTTATTCGGTTGAAACAGCCAGATCTGATGTTTTCCAATGTAAAAAAGTCGCATTATCCGGTCGTCTCATCGCATAATTCGCTCACCTGAGCGGCTGTACTCAGATTAATTTTGTACGTATTTTAGAAAATTAAATTTCAGCCGTCGCAGCAAACAGGTAACATCAAACACTATTTATAATTTTAAAAAATATGTAAATACATAAACAAATTATTTTTGGTATAAGGTCAATTTCGGTCAAAATCGCTGCGACCAACGTGATCGAATTAAGCGGCTTTCACTGTACATTGTATAGTTCATCGACTTCGTTATAAAGTTTATATTGTTTTTATGTTTAAATTAAGTTTTTTTTTTTTGCTCGCCTCGGGTGTTGAGGGGGTTTTAGGATTAATTTCCACACCATTTACAGATTGTTTGGTTCGCGGGTTTTTATTTCCTAGGGGGATTTATAATTCGGGGAGCTTTTTTTTCCACGATATGTTTATAATTAGGTCTCGTGCGTATGATTAATTTGCTATGACAAACTGGGATGAGAAATGATTCAGTAACGAATGTTGAGCAGGACGCGCAGACATAACACCATCCTAGCTGATTTAAATAAGATTTTCTATTTGCTACTGCGTTTACATATACATGTAGATTATGCCAAACGCTTTTGATTACACGTACAATCGGGGCTCGTGGCTCGATAATGGCCCGAAAAAGTAAACAACCCGAGTTGACTTCGCTATAGCTCCCTAAAGGTCAAGTTGGAACTTACTTGCCTTTAAATGCATCTTCGCGCGCGATACTGCGTGCTGTTTACAAACGATAAATATGCATGGCACGGAGCATGAGGACATCACGTGAATGCTTATTAATTCCGCCATCTTTGCCAACCACGTTGGTTGGTCCGTATGCATGGACATGGCTGAATGTCCCAAAAATGGGACATTCATTAAAAAGTCTGACGATGACGTCATTCATTCAAATTCTGACGATGACGGCATTCATGCATATTCTGGCGCTGACGTCATTCAAATTATGACGATGACGTCATTCGTGCATATTCCGATGATCGCGTCACTCATGAATATTCGGATGATGGCGTCACTCATGAATATCCGGATGATGACGTTATACATGAATATTCGGATGAAGACGTTATACATGAATATTCGGATGATGACGTTATACATGAATATTCGGATGATGACGTCACACATGAATATTCGGATGATGACGTCACACATGAATATTCGGATGATGACGTCACACAGAATATTCGGATGACGTCATTCATAAAGTCTGATGATAACGTCATGCCTAAAAATTCTCATGATGTCATAAAAATGGTAATGAATAACCTCATCATTTCCTACCAGGCGTAGTTCTATGTTGAAAAATTAGCAAGCTATAGGATTTGGTGTCTTTGTTTTATTTCTTGCCAATAGTGCGCTAAGAAACTCACAGATCTAGATCGAGATGCCGCGAATTAACATTCAATTTATACCCACGTCTCTGATGATTGCTGCGCCCTAATATTCAGTAATTCATTTACGAATCCTTGTATACATGTATGTGAAACAAATCCCCGAATTTCTAATAAATGCCGGGTTCGTTTCGTTTTAATTGAACTTATGATTCACCCTATCGGAAAATGAAGTTCAGACTCCGATCAATTGGCTTCACTCGTAAATCCCTGCAGCTGTATTAGGTCCACTTAAGATTTCTTTTTTTGGGAACTATATGGTTCCCATGCAAGCTGATGCATTATATATATAGTGTCCCGATCGTCTTGATGTCTGTATTTTATTTGCGGACGTCGGTGATATTCGTCTTAAAATTCGTTCTACTTTTGATAAGCACATCACCCAGGTTTTAGCCATTTTTTTCTCATGTCCATCTCTGCAGAACCTGAGAAGAAAAATGTTTACATAGCCCCCGAGGAGTCCATCTTATCTTCGATTTCTGGTCGAAATGACCACTGTCCATTTTAATTTGGAACGGCGCGACGTTTTCTGTTTGCATTTATGATTTCTGTATAAGTATACGGACAATTTTGTTAGTTGAGTACAATCTTACTGGGAGTTGACCAGACAGTAAGTCTGCATTTTAAATTCAAAATCCGTAAATGGCCGGTGGTCAATTGGCTTTGCTCCATTGTACGATAATGCGTATATACTTCGTTATCGTATATAGTCAACATCACTTAAAAGAATTTTTATTTCAGTCCTTCGGACCCATTTCCCGTTTTTATTTTCCATTTGAGGAATCCAGTCGACGTGCGATACTCTTTAAACGGTGCCGAAATTGTGCAAGTTTTGGTTCAAAAAACTTCCTTCTGAGAATTCTTCGTTTGACATTTAACATTCAGAATTGGCTGTAAAATCCCAATGTCTTGCCGAGGAAGTTCGAATAATCTGAACTTTAGCTAGAAATGACTTTCCTCTATACCACTCTTAATAAATTATATAGTCCTTAGAAATGACGATCTCAAAAAATGGCCCCGCATTTTAACCTAAAGAGTGAATGATTTCCGTGTGTTTAAAAAAAATTCAAGGTGGAAACGTATACTGTATATACGGTATGAAAATCAAGAACCCAGACTTGGAAAACTTAGAAAACTCAAAGAAGAATGACTTATTTTGAAAAAGGTAGGGGAATTCAACATGTTGTCCCAATTCAAACTTTTTAAAATTTTCCCACTACAATTTTGCATCAACTTTCGACATTTTCCGAATACAATTTCGTAAAATTTTCCACATTTTTTCATGCTGTATTTATAAAATTTTCAACATTTTTTTCATGCTAATTTTATAATTTTTCAACATTTTCCTATGTTAATTTCGCAAAATATTGATTATTGTCCCGTGTCGATTTTGCAAAATCGTGGATAACATTTGCACACGTCAATGTTGACCTTGTCATTGGTCAGGGAAATTGTTTAAAGACTTTGGAAAAGTCAGGAAAGTTGAATATGACATTTCTTATATAGGGAAGCCTGCTATATATACAACAGTCCAATATGTGCATTTTAGATCGTATAGGATGACCATGCAATATCATTTGTATATGGGTATCGGATATTTTTAAATTCCACGACTTAAAAAAAGTTGGAGACATCACGTAACAAGTAGTAGGCCTACTTATGAGTCAAAATGGCCCGGCACATCATTCGAGTGTCATTGGAAGGCACCATTTTTGGGCCAACCGATTGCATCTCGCATGACTGTTTCGATCATTGATAGTCGATGTTTAGGTTCGACGATGTCCATGTACTACTGCGAAAAAGTAACAATAAACTCATAGATATACGCAAGTTTAAACGTCTATCATCCACTATCTTAAATTTTTGGTATAGTTACATCCGACCTCTCTGACCCTTCCTTCCTGCTGCAAAACCACGATATGTCTTCTTGTTTTGGGGACGATAAGAACATGTCGGCTACCAATTAGTCACCTTAAAATCTCGCTATCGTCCGTGGACTGCATGTCCACTCGTCGATCTGGTCATCGTTTACACAGACGTGTTTTGACACCAGCTCGACGCCGATGTGTCCCAAAACCGCATTGTTCGCTCGGTGACGTCCTTCGGTTAATAATCGGCGAGGATTTTTCGGTTTCGGATGTGTCGCGTTTCCTCCGCCGTGGTGCTGCCACCTCGTTTTCGTCCATCCTCAGTTTTTAGTTTTTAATTTCGATGTTTTTAGACAAGACGGGTGCGGGACAGTTTCGTTTCACTTCGGCCCTTGTCTGCCCTTGTGCCACTCCATCACCTGTTGCGCCGATCAGATGATGAAACGCCGTCAATGACGTTTACCTTTTGAAATTGGTGCAGCCGACAAAGGGATTTTCGGTTTGTTTTTCGGGCTTTTATATTTTATTTGCTTTTTTTCTCCTTTTTTTCGCCGCCGCCATGGAAGCGACCTTCCGATAATATTTTTCCGTCTTATTTGACGAAACACGAAATTCCCATAGCGTAAAACGCGTGGTTACGAAATCCTGACAATCTATATATCCTACCTTGAACGATATATATATTTTTTTAGGGGGGCAAGCTTTTCCCGAAATCACCGAAAAGTGTCAAACTTGGTGAATTTGTCGGGTAGTGCGGTCGCGAAAATATACGGAGTCCGCGGCACGCGCAACGCTCTACGGAGTCGTCCGCACGTGCGGAGGGCCAGCCGAGTACGGAGTCCCGCGCGGCATAGACGCGGCGTTAATTTTGCAACATTTTCGGATGGTTCGTTCGCCGTTTTTGCATCGTTTTCGGACCGACAATCGTTTTTTTTTTGTATGCGTGTCTCGAATGGAAAAACGAGGAGGGTGTCCCAGGCGTAAAACGCGTCGACTCTCGGAGTGAACTTTGGTGAACTTTTACGTGTCAACTTGTCGAAGCGACGTTGAAGGAACTTTATTAGCCATTCATAGGCGTCACTTTTTGGTCATTAAGTCTTTTGAAATTGGTCTAACAAGGAGATTTTTTTTGTATGATTTCGTACGGGTTCATGACGCTAAGAGGCGCCTGCCATGCTAGGTGAGTTTTGGGTGACCACTTTTTTTTTTTTTTTTTTTAAATATATACATTTAGTATATAAGGGGAAAAAGCCCGGCAACAAAAGGACCTACCGTATACCTGTCGGGAGTACTTAACGGAACCCCTCGAGGGCCGAGGCGCTATCATTTTCTCAGTAATTCGATCGTTTGAACTTTTAGGTAGTGTAGTGTATTTTTATAAGATGGGTTTAGTTGATAAAGCTCGACCTTTCGGTGAATCCGACGCTTGTTTTTATTCGTTTTCTGAGCCCCTATATATTGTCTTTCTGGTATCATCTACCTGTAATGGCGTTAAACCCCTTCTGTCTAATCTCGTTATTGCTCGCCTGCTGAGATTTTGGCTCAACTTTCTAAACTTTTTTTTTATTGCAAAACCTCCTTAAACTTTTATATGGTTTCTCGGGTTATGCTCCGATGGAGCGCTTTTGCGCAATGGGTGTAGACCTGGCAATTATTTTTTGGCAGTGTTGACGAATTAAGCTTATTCGACCGATTTAATTCGAAGGTTTTTTATTTTTTGTCATTTACTATTTTGAAATTGATAAGCTGTATAAATTATCGGACGTATAAGCCATTGCTACCGATGGGGATTTATTTCCACCCGCGGCGGTCAACGCGGGCTTCCAGCATCTAGGATCTGGGCTGCCCCCCTTCGTCAATGTCCATTTGATGGAGGTCTAGACACGCTCGACCGAAGCGGTGAAAAAATATGTAACTGCATGGAAAAATTTTGGCAGTTTTCAATGTCTTTCGAAATGGACATTTGCATTTTCACGGCTATTCACGTGTGATGGAAATTTATTAGGTCTTCTCGCCGTCGTGTTATTATGATTTTAGTTTTTTTAAATATTTTTTTACCGAAATAATGTGGCCGTATTTTAACCCGCGCAGAAGATTGATCGGGGAATCATGGAAATTTCTGGTGAAATTTCAAATTTTTAATAGGATAAAGCGCGTCGAGACACGCGATTGCAGTGTCGTAATATATACGCGAAGTTTGTTTTTTTGTGATAATTAGGCGAATTTGGTTCATCGTCCGTTAAAATTGGATCGGGATTAAAGTTTGTGAATATATTACTCGTATACACGGTGGACACTATTTTGAAAATGAAAATGCTTCATCATTTTACACGCAAATTTCACGTTTTTGGACTTTTTGATGGAAAAACGTTTGACCGAGACTAATTATAAGTTACATTGAAATTTTGAATTTTTTTTGTTAATTTTTTTAATTTTTTTTGTAAAAATATATGACGTTAAGCACGCTCGCATGTATACCTTCGTTTAACTATTTTTTTTTTCAACATTTGTTTCACTATTTTTCAAAAATGATTTTCTGACAAAATAATAGTTTATAGATATAATGATCTTTTCATAATTTCAGTAACATGTTTTCGAAAAACTTAATCGACGCGAAAAATTTCGTAAAAATGTTTAGGCTTTTCGTCCCGCTTAATTACTCATATTTCTCACAGAAAAAATATTTAATTCGTTGATAACCCATAACAAATAGGGCCTCGTCGAGCAATATTGCTTCATTTCTTCGCGCTTATTGCATTGACCTCATTATTCTTGATTTTCTTTTAGATGTATATCATTTTCTCGAAAGAAAGAAAAAAAAGCGTGAACCGAAAATACTCGAAATACATATTCCAGAAATTGATTAAACTCCAAATATTATTTTCGAAACGTCAAATGTTCTGGTAATTGGGAACGTTCGTGGCCCATAAAGTTTACAAATTGTCGCTCCGGGCGCTGGAATCGCATTTTTTACGAAGTGAAAATTGATAACGTGTGACTCGCTCGGTGGGGAGAAAATCATTTACGGATAAGTCAATATTAGTCTATTTATTGAATTACGAGCGAGAGACAACGGATTATTGATTTAGGGTATGGTCTTTAAACAACCATCCGTGATGCATCAACGAACGTATGCCTCATCTTTTATGTTTCGATCCAACAAATAAGGCAGAGATTCCGTGTATAGCGCTATTGGACCATATATACTGTATACGTCTGTCTGTTTTATCAAATTTCTGTCGTTCAAATTGAATTTGCGATGTTTTATGGATTCAAAATTGTGTTTCTGAAATCTCCCCTATTACGTCGCTAATACACACTTCCCTCTTTGCTAAACGCGTATATAAAAATGAAATTTGCCGAGAAAAAGATTTGTTTTATAGAAATATCGAGCAATCTGATGTTGTCATCTTGTAATTATTTCAGTTAATCCTGAATCAGAGTATTTTTTTTTCTTGTTCCCACGGGTACTTTTTAATTGTACATTTGGAATTAAGATTGGAAAGTTTCGATAACCTCGGAGGTCCGTCGCAAATCCTATAGAAAATCTGTATATTTTTTTAAATTATCATTAATATACGCGCGCAAAAAAACTTCCAAAGTACGGGTATGTATAATAACTTTTCTTATAACGAATTATTTATGAGCAATTAATGCAATTGTTAGGTTTTGAGAAAACGAAGACTGCTTTTTATTAAGCGTTAATTAATTACTATAGTTTTCAGATTTTTAAATTGAAATAATTATTTATATCCATTCACGTGACGTAATTATACGCTTCGATTTCTACGAAATTAAGGGCGAGAGGAAAAAAAACTTGTTTTTATTAAATTTGACATGATAATTATATTTGGGGTATTTTAACTTATTTACGCTCACGGTTACGCCGATCTAGGCCTATATAGTTGACGAGTTTTTGAGCTTATTTCCATCTAGTCTCATCGTCTTAATTGACGTTGTCATCAAATGGTATTTATTGTCATCAAATGGTATTTAAATGGATCGCTGAATTATCGGATGTCCTATACTGTATACAGTGCATGTACAGTAAATTGCAAGCTTTATGGGAAAAAGTTAAGTTGTCCATGTCCAAACAAACTGGTTCGACTTTGAAAGCAGTATAAAAACTGTATAGTCTTTTCTAAAAAAGAAAACATGAAATATTTGTGGTATACTCAGACAAAAGCTTTGCGAATCTCACTTTGGCATGCTCTCTTGAAGTCATTAATTGCCACGCATATACATTGATTCGTTTAAAAAATTCATTCAACCAATTTAATGTACAAACAGATTAAGGCATTCCAATACAATTCATTCCAAATACAGTGTACAGTTTAATATGATACGTTAATCAGTACTGGCGTTAATGTATTTATTATACTGTACAAACTATAAGTATAATGCGTTCCTTTTACACACGTGACTTGGTTACTGACTACACCATAGGGCGATTCGTAAAGCTTATATCTGAGTATGCCCCTAATTTAAGCCATTTCGTTCTGAAATCGTTGGTTCTTGTTGCGTCATTGTAATTGCACGCCGATTAAACTTAATTTAACATGTACTTTTACATATTGTATATGCTCATTCCTATAGATTTTGTAGGAGTTTCGTCCGAAATCGAATCGATTAAGTTGCCATTCAGCATATTGGTTGTTGGTTTATTTTCCCATCCTTCGCTAATCCTTCCCAATTGAATTGTATTAATATTGAATGTTCTCCAATTGAATTCTTGGCTCCCGCGTATTATTGATCGTTGAGTGTTTATGATTTGATTTCGTGTCGATCGTGGGTAGGACGACAACTGCTAAACGTTCTATCGGAGGGGGGGTTTTATATATATTATTTTATTTTCGTTCATCGTCCAATGTTTGGATAACTCGATCGTCGTTGCATGGGATTGAGCAGCGAATGTCTAGGCCTACAAATATGATCGACAGTTTGTTTAGTTTATAAGATTCAATAGTCGAGTACTCGCCATTTGAGGAGATTTATTCGTCTCGCTTTGGTGGATGTCCAGCTGGACGAGCTAGAATTGATGACCGAACCTCGTTTCGATTAATTCATTCGTGAAAAGTTGCCAATTACATAATTCGGGTGCCATGTTGGTGGAATATTGTTCCGTGAACTATGACATTAGGCCGAATTGTCAAGATGTGGACTCCAGTTTTTCTGCTTACGGTGAGTCCGCATACATGCATGTGACTGCGTGTTTGTTTGTTCTATATATGTTATCGGCGAGCTTTAAAAAAATGTAACGAAATTCAGTCCAAATTATCTCTGAAATGAAGCTCAATTCTGCGAAAATGAAATACTGAGTCATTCATGCGTTGAACTTCTTGAACACAAAAGGAATTTGTGTAAAAGTTGGACAGAACTATAAGTTTCTGACGAAGTTATTGGTAATCAACATCAGGAAAAATTTACTCAGAATTTTCAGAAAAAATGGACAGTTTTACATATCATCACATGTAAAATTTACCGTTTATATAAACTATAGGTTGTACAGTTTATTTAAAGTTCATCATGAAAACTTAGTTCCACATGAATTTAGTGTATAACAAAATTGATTGGAATTACATGCAGAAAATACGCGTGGAAATTCTTCGATAAATAAATGTATTCGTAAGCTTATAATTCGTTTTCAAATGGAAGTTCGTCGAATTTATCTGGTTTATATAATTAAACGCTCTTAAAAAAATTAAAAAAAAACACATTTTGATTGTCACGTATAGACAGTATAGTCGGAATAATAACTTGAAAAATAATTGTCAGATTTTGGATTATACTATAAGAAATCGGGTATACATGTACAGTGTTTATACTATATAACGTTATTATACGATCGTCGGCTATTCGAGCGAGCAACGGAGGCAATGAATCTTGATTGATATTTTTGCGGTTTTGAAATGTTTTTTTATTTTTTATTAGCCGCTATAAATTTCCGATCACGCATTTTCCCAACTAGGTAATCAACGCTCGTATTTCTGCGCATACACGCGAGGTGTATAAGGGGTGTCAAAGATAACGAACTATGTATTCGCAGACCCATTTCTATGTATATTTCAGAACATCTTCGCCTCTCGAAAGCTTGCCGTTTGGTGAAAAAAACCACTAAAAACGTCGTAAAAACGGCATCGGCAGTTAGGCCTAATGAATTATTTTAATAACGACATTTATTCGTTTCGGCGTACTTAGGTACTTTTTTGCGATTTGCATACGACGATAGCGGCTCGCTTTGTCGCCACGTTGAAAAAGTTTATAAGGCGCGCCTTTTAAGCTTCAAGCTCCTTATCTCCTAAGCTTTTATCCGACCAAAAAATTTAACGAAAAAATATGGCGTCCTCACTTCTAATTACCCCGCGTGTCGTTAGATAGTCTCGCAATTATCGTGCGAAAGTCGCCTCGTTTTCTTTTAATATTCTATATAGCTCTGAAATTGGTCAAGGGTGTAGGAGCTGCTTCGTTTATATATAGCTACACTTTCGTAACAAACAATTTTGTTCTTTCTTCTTTTTGACAATTTAGATTATTAAGTAGGCTAACGAGCCGGAATATACTGAAATATAGAAATTTATTTTTTGGTTTGTTTGTGTGAAGAAATACACGCATTAAATCTTTCTGAATCATTGACTCTTCCTTCTATACAGATGATTTATGTTTAGAATTTGTATGAAACTCTTACTTTGACTATGGTTGTAGGAATGGCAGTTGACAGAATCCTATCGATTTCATTGCATTCGTGATGTTTTTCTATACGCCATCTAGTGAATTTTGTTTGAAACCCACGCACCGGGTTTTCTGTAATCGCTTTGATTACCGTTGAATTTCTTTGAAGGTCATTGGATTTTTCAGACATCCTCTGATATATGATTGGATCAACTACACGTATACAGTGCATGAACCTCATCAAGAAGAACTCGCTTTATACGAATTTCTGATAGTACGAACTCATTTTCAGTTCGCTGCAACTTTTATCGGGGAATGCACCGTGCGTTTTATCGTATTGTCTAAAGTTCGTTTTAACGAAACAAATGCTCGGAAACTCGGAAAATTCATTCGTTTTATGTACATGTATAGAGGGGATTTTCCGGTAAAATTTTCAACGCTTTCCCATTCATACGCGTGGGGTAGGATTTGATCCAAACTATATAGGATGAAACTAGTTGTTTGTTCGTTGAAGTCGTGTTACTACATGGAGATGTCCCTCACCCTTTTCTGGTTGAAGAAGGTGGTTTTTGTCAGGTTGGACCTCTGCCATAGCTCTAGCCTAATGTAAACGTGCTCTCTTTTGTTTCGATGTTTTTGCGGTGTTCGTCGTCCCATTAAACATCTGTCTTCTTGGCGTTTGCTTTTGAACGCACTTTTCTGAGACAGGTGTTTGTGATGCTGCTGCTGCTGCTGTTGAATTTCTGAAAGGGGAATTATAAACACGCAGGCTCGAATTATTCGAGGGCGGCTGTTTCAACCCCGTGCATGCTCCCATTTTACAAAACCATTCCGATAAAATAACACCACGCGTATACATGTATCGAAATGAGCATCGAAGAATAGACCTTGCTCCGAATTCTACTTCGGAATCTTTTGAAAACTTCTGGAAAAGTCAGGGAAATTCAACGTACTAACGTTGTCACTATCCAAAATGAATGTTTCCATGTGGTTAACTCAGTAATCATTCGCAAGTTCTCCCAGCTAGTGCAAATGACTGTGCAAAATGTTCACCAATTTCATGCAGAGGATATATTTGCAAAATTTGCAACAGTTTTCGAGGACAAATTTGCAAAATGTTCAACTGTTTTCGAGTACAGATTTTCAAACTTTCAACAGTTGCAAAATCAAAATTTGCAAAAATATGAACCTTAAGATTCAAAATTTTCTACATTTTCCGAATATATGGCATTTTTGACATTGTCATTGCTCAGGGAAATTTTTTTTTTGAAAACCTGGAAAAGTCAGGGAAGTTAAAAATGAAATTTGTGGGGGGACCCTGTAAGATGCCCACTCTTTTCTATAATCTAACCAAATAGCCGTTCCTATATAATCTTTCGTAAAGTTTTGTGAATCTTGTACCATTCTTTATTTAATCTTTTTGAACGTAGATAAGTTTCCCGTCCTTTCCCCAAGAAGTTGGAAAATCTCAGGAACAACACCCTCCCCTCTCTCTCAGATTCTGAAATTCAGATTCCTATTGTCCACCTCATCTCCACGTGTTACGTGGACATATGACATCATTAGATAACCTACTAACAACATGCAGCACTGAGTTGGGGATAATTATTACGGAGGAAGACGTTTTTAAGAATATTGATGGAGGAGCGCCCTCTATGCCAGATTCTTTCGTTCGGACTCCACCTAGCGGCATTTTCGCTCAACAATTTCATCGTCGCGTGATCATTTTCAATATTTTTTTGTGTTGGTATATACGCGTCTATACGATAGTCTGTCAGGGGGCCGGGTGAGCGTGGTGGTGACCGTGAGAGGGGTGCCTATATATTAGGGGGAGGGTGGCAGCCATTGTTCCCATGCCGTGCCACGGCATGGCGCAGGTGTAAAAGGCAAGAGCGGGTCTCACACTTGTCAGCCATTTCTCCAAAAATGAGCAACAGGTGGCAGATAGGAGAGAAAGAGAGAGAGAACGGGGCCAAGGAGGTGTCTTTGCTCCCGAAAAAACCCCGGGCCCAATTGGGTAAAGGGAGGGGCTGACCCCCTTCTTTATATTTACCGCCTCGTTTTGCATAATGATTTATTTTAACGAGCCTTATTAAATTTACTTATTTTTATTTCGGGTGCTCAACTGGCAATTACATTCCCCCCATCCCCCCTCGATACGAGACGGGATAGAAATTAAGGACTTCGGTCGTAATTTCGGTGTGGGATCCTTTTTTTTTTTTTTGCGTGTCAATTTTGAAGGCGTATAAAGGGGTCTAGGAAAAAAAGGGTTGATGAACTTGGGCTATACTCGTGCCTTCGGGGGTTTATCGTAGGCGTTTAACGATAGGGGAAAACAACGGTAATAAGCCCAGACTTTGTTATTTTTCCTCGAAATTTTACGAAAATATCAATGACCGGTGGAAAGAAGTAAGTCGAAATAAGACGTTAAAAGTTGGTATTTTTATTCGTGATTGTCATTTAAGTTGTTTCATATCGATGAACATTAAAAGTTCGTAGCAGCAAATTTTCTGTAGAAATTCGTAACGTTGTGGGCATAAATTGGTGTTGCTTGTATGCAGTCTAATCTCGTTAAGATGAACCTACATGGATGTCAGATTTTCTTCGTTTAAAAGGTAGTTTTTATTATCGAAACTCAAGACAAAACGTGCCTTCAACGATAAGAACTAAAGTCTCATCGAAGTTTGGATGAAATTCTACCCCACGCGTATGAATGGGAAAGATGCTGTTGGGAATTCCCCCTTATAACGTGCCATTTTTATCCTATTGTCTAAAGTTTGTTATAACGAAACATGGCGCGAAAGCTCGGGAACTCGAAAATTCGATCGTTTTAAGCCAGTTCGGAATTCGTCTTAAACGAAGAAAGGAACATTATTCGTCCATGTAGTCTATACTGTAAATAGGATGAGGGCTGGAAATGAGTTCCTACTTTCAGAAATTCGTATAAAGCGAATTCTTCTAAACGAGTTTCCGCGAAAAAAAGAAAGTATACTATAAATACCATGCATGCATATCCCATCTCTAGTAATTTACAAAAGACTAATACCGGAAAAAAAATCCGTTTTGTTGACTGCGCCGCACAGGGCGGCAAATCAAAGGGGGCGACAAAGCGCCCCAACCTGACAACGATAAAAGGACCCCAGGGGTATGTGATTTCCGCGTATGCAAGTCCCTCATTGTCAGTCCCTAATACCATGAACGATTTAATCTGGATTTGAAAATTGGGCAGCTAATCGGATGTTTGAACATTTAGGAACAATAGCATACTTAGCATGTGCCTGACGATGCTAATTGTGCCACAAATGCAGCTGCGTCCCTTTGATCGACGTGTATTAATCACTAAGAGGTACCACTCTCGGAATAAGTCACATGATTTCAGCAAAGCTGCCTGCTTTAATCCCCTTAATCCTTGCTAATCTTTTAATTCACATAAGGCACTGTCAGTTTTGGGAAAAATACCACAAAATGTGCTGTTATTAACCGTTGCACTGAATTGTAAGGTAGGATAGTTAAGATTGCAACGATGCGGACAGCTAAGAATTGGGTACAGTATATGTCACTACAGTGGTGTGAAATTTAAACTTGTTCCCACCCTTATCGTCCTTAACATTTCCCTTTATCCACCACGTGGACATTTTGTCTCCATGTATTCCTGCAAATTTCGTGGTTATCACCATTTTTTGCAATTTGGATGGAGTAGGTTTGGACTTGGTTCCGGTATCTGGCGAGCATCTATAGGTACAGTATGTTTATCGTTTTTTCGGAAAATTAAGGCCCTACATTATCATAATAAGTTAGTTTGAGTCACGTTGTTTCCTATGTTGTACATTTCGTTAAGTTAAGAGTATTGATGGGAAAGTACTGTAGTTTTTGTCGTTTTTTATCTTGTTTGGCCCGAGTTTTTTGTGGCATTTTATGTATACAGCGTAAATGAATGTTCTAACTTCTCTTTCGTATCTCCATTTATTTGAAACCGATAATTGCGTAATATATTTGTTATTTTCGGTAATTTCCCGCGTACCTTGTAATACTAGGAGTAATCCGGGATCCCGTGAGTACCCCCTACCTTCGGTGCCAAAACAATGTACTGTATACGCCATGCAGTTGTTTATGTACATCCCGAATTTGGTTCAAGGTTGGTTTTCGGATTTCGGTGGCTTACGGGGTGTAGATAAGCTAGTGTTTGCTCGAACATAGATGGCGGGGGATGACATTGATGACCAGATAAGATGATAGGGGGAACGTCGTATATTTTGCCTCTTGTCAACTGCTAAACGCGAGGGGGGTCGGCTTCACCTCTACCCTCTACCTGCCCCGGTGGCCGCCGAATAATCTCCCCCGAAAATCTGCCACGGGGCCCCTATACTCGAGTCTAGTTTTCCAACCGCTTTTCTCGATACTTCTCTCGGCGTTCATAGATGGCGCCGAGGGCCGATCGTGGCCATGGACGCGTGGGTGCTGTTATACAGTGAAACCTCGCAACTCGCATTGTACGAATTTCTCATAATGTAGTTTACGAACTCATTTCCAGTCCCCGTCTTAGGGTGTGGATGAATAATGTTAATTTCTTCTTTTAAGACCAATTCCGAATTCGGATATTGCAAATTTTTAGATGAGACAAACGCATTTTAGACTTCCTCAGCATATACGCTATGTTTCGTTAAGACGAACTTTAGAAATTCATCCACTCTTCGACGAAACTTTAGTTCTTATCGTTGAAGTCGCGTTTTGTCTGACTTCCGATAATACGAACTACGGTTAAACCAACAGAATTTGACGTCCCTTGTCACCTTGAGATTCGTCTTAACGAGGTTCGACTGTAGTTTCAGTCGGTTATACATGAACATACATGGTTATACATGGTACAGGTACTCTCAATACGAATAAGCATTACGTGAGTAATCGATGCCTCGCTGATTCGTTCGCTCTTTCTCGAGTAGTTTACGAAATAGTCGACCATCTCGCAATATGGCAAAAGTAGGCTTTTACATGTATTTTCTAATCCAGCTGCGAAGCGAGGCGTTTAAGGCCGTCAAAATTATTCAAACATGCTCGAATACAAATTCGGTATGAAATTAACCTGAATTTTCCCATAAATTAATACTGTAGAAATTTGCGGTCCCGTTGACGCATTTTTTCCCCCGTTAAAATAAGTACACTTTTTCGTTTGAGTAAACTTTGAGTAACAGGCACGAAAACGAGTCAGTCTCGTTCGTTGTTTCCCCTCTTCGTGGTGATGTCTCGTTTTCCATTTTCCCTAGCATGATTTTCACGTACTTTTAAAACTTTTGTTCGTGTCGAAACCTAACGAACGTCCAATTGTCACCCCATTACAAAATGGGTTTGGGGCTATTGGGCGAGCAAAAAAGCGTGTTATTTCGTGAGCGGACCTCTTAGCTTTCAACGGTGTCTTAAAATAGTAAAACAAATGTCACTTAAAAGTTAGCTTTTAAGGGGAGAGTGAAGCTCTGGGCCTAAGTGAAGCGGGAGCTACGTCAGTTTCGCCCTTCAATCTCCAGGAAAGTTCAAGTTTGGCACTGGAACAAAAAAAATCGGTGCAGGGGACGAAAAAAAAAAGATGGATTTTCTGAGAAGGCCTAGTTTCGCACCAGTGCCGTAATAATATAACCTTACCTCCCTTTCCCTCATTTTAACTTCGGTAATAGCTTCTTCGGCAAGTTTTTTTTTAAAGAAAAACTATAAAAAATGATCGTGGCCTTCAAAAATTAGTTTTCGGGGAGTTTTTTTCACCCCCTTGATATTATACTTTATTTTTCTTGAAAAAAAATGAAAAATGGCCGACCTTCAAAAATTACTCGTTCTTTATTATTTATCGTAATAAATTGTTTGGAAATGGTAACATTTAGAAATCTGGTAAATTGTATTAGGCTGTACTTGGTATTTTTTTATCAATTACATGAAATACAGTACATTAAATTTGTCTTCAGAAAATGTAAACGGCTGACCTTGTTAAACGAATCTTATTCTTTATTATTTATGTAAAAAAAATGTTAGGAGATGGTAACATTTAGAAATCCGGTAAATTATATTACTCGGTATTTTTGTCAATTACATTAGGAATGATGGTTTTTTTTTTAAATGAAAACTTTCAAAAATTGTCTTATTCGTCATTATTTATTTTTCCCAAAAATAAAAAATGAAAGGAAAACCTGGAAATCTGGTGAATTTTATTACTTGATATATACTTTTCAAGTACACTAGAAATGATGGTTGCCATCAAAAAGTGGTTTCTTGACGTCTGTAGTTTTTTTGTTCGTACTTTTCAAAGACAAATTGTGAAGAAAGAAAAAAAGGATGGTGACCTTCAAAATATTTATATTCAAAAAAAAATTGCGCGATTTGATGTTGCATCGAGAAATTGTACATGTAGTAGCAATTGTATCTATCGAACGCGTCTCACCCACGCATTTTCGTTTGAATTTTGCACCCTTTTTGAGTTTGTATGAATGGAACTGCTAGCGCCACCCCGCGTCCGTTTCTAATAGACTCGACCCCCTTCGTGTTGAGCCAAGGTCGAACCTAAACGCATTTTGAATTTTTCGGCAAAAAAAGGGGGACCAAAAACTATAGCGCGGGACCCCTTTCGAAATATTTCAATAAATCACCATAAAATTGCAGATGTTAGCGACAGATGTCGCGTCGGACAACCCACAACGATCGAAACATTACTGCTAATATGGAAATTGGGCGTGACATAAATAATATATCGACTGAAACGTTTCAACTGTTCAGCTACTGTATGTTTTGCACTGTTTTTACTGTATGTTGTCTCAATTTCTTGAGACATGCAATATGAACTCGAAAATGTATAATACCGTATCCGAAATTCGGATACTATTCGTCCGAACCCTATATGACGAAACAGTTACCGGGTTTTCAGGGTTTACCATACAAACAACGGTTGCTATAGCTTTGAGAACAGAAAGCCTCGAATTACGAAGAATTCGTATTGATCTTTGCAGTTGTTACAAAATGTATCATAACTTAACCTTTTCCGGAGTCCCACTGTTGGATAAAAACTTGACTAACACAAATCTGAGATGCCACAATAAACAAATAACAACAAAAAAGAACTGCAGGCACTTCTTTTTTGGGCCTAGAGTTGGCAGAGTTTGGAACACACTATACCTGCTGAGGTTGTAATGGCCTCCACATTTTCCAAGTTTAACACCCAACTGAGAGCAGTAGATCTCGCACATTTTGCTACCCAAATTCTCTGAGTTCTCTCCTATTGTACAAACTTAATGTATTTCTATGTATTCTGATTGTAATGTGATTGTATTTTGGGGTAGATGTAAGTGATGTCTGTCTATACATCCCTTCTATGCCTTTTCCTAAACTGGAATAAAGCATTTATTGTTATATTATCAGAAATTCGTAAAGCGAATTCTTCTTAACTATAGACGGGGACTGGAAATTAATTCGTGCCATTATAAATTCGTATACTATCGCGAGTTCTTCTTAACGAGACAGGGACTGGAAATGAGTTCGTATCATAAATTCGTAGAAAGCGAGTTCTTCTTAACGAGACAGCGATGTTGAACGATGATGGCATTTCTATTTATAAATGTTAACCAATTATCGTGGGTCGTCGTTTGGAATGGCTTTTAATTTCTGGATGCTGTTTTCAAGGTAAACACGGGCTGGGTTTTTGGCAGTGGCGCAAAACTGCAGTCTGCCAAACTGCCGAACCCCGACTTAACAATTTTAACTAGTTTCACGAGCGAGTAACCGCACGCCTGCTTTATTGTGTTTTTGCACGCTAGGGTGCATGTTTCTCAACTTCTATACATTAGTTCCTCACGCATTCGATGCACTGGGTTTTTAGACATTATAATAAGATAGCTAATTTTGTTAAAATGTATTTTCCTTTCCCAACAATTAATTACTCATTGGCCGTTGTCTCAAAATTTACCGATTAGACTAGCGATTATGTACAGTATACATTAGATTGCCACCGGCTTCCTTCTATGATATTAGATATCTACACTGTATAGGGTTTTTATATTAATAATAGGGATACTCAGATGGAAGCTTTACGAATGGCACTTTTGGCAGTCGTGAAGTCAAGCGCAAGCTGAAAAGAAATACAATTGGTTTAAAAGGAACAGGCGATAAACCTATAAGTAAACTTTTTAAACCAATGAGCGTGTCGGCTTCATACACTTGAATTCATGACTACCAAAGTGCGATTTGGAAAGTTTCTGCCCGAGTACCTCTATTGTATATGCGCCATGAGTAGTCGAGTAAACTCTAAATTTACAAATGGGTTTATTCGTAAATGTACGAGGGCAGCTTCGACGTTTTATCATCGCGTGTTCATACTGTATACATGGAAACCTCGTTAAGACGAATCTCATTGGACGACAAATGTTTTTCGTTTAACCTTAGCACGTATTATCAGAAGTCAGGCAAAACATGACTTCATCCAAGTTTGGATGAAACTTACGCCACGAACATGTATGAATGGGAAGGTGCTGCAACTTTTTTTCCGGGGGATATTCCCCGTTTTAACGTAACATACAGTATAGCGCGAATGCTCGGGGCAAAACGAAAATCCATTCGTTTTAGCCGGAAATTCTCAATATCCGAATTCGTCTTAAACGAAGAAATTAACATTATTCGTCCGTATATATTTCAGGACGAGGGGACAAGAATTTAAAGAGTTCGTACTATCCGTATGTTAAAGTCAGTTCTTCTCAACGAGTGCATTTTCACCGCGTGGCGACCCGCAGTGTGGCACCCGCGCACTCATTGGTTCGCTTCGAATCCCATCAGCGGACGGGATGAACTCTTCTCGGAAGAGTTTTTGTAGTCGTTCATTTATAGTTGTGGCTCAAAAAAGTACTGGCCAGGTAGAGTAACGCGGTTGGTCGAGCCAATGCCCCGCCTCCGTCGTATCACTCCGGAGGTGTCCGCGACGTTCTTTAAAACGTCGCCACCTGGTGCGCGTTGTCCGAATTAAAGCGCAACCACCGCTACGCCACAGTGCCTCCTCCATTTTTTTTTGCTGCTGGTGTTTTTTTTTTTCTTGGGAGGCTGTTATCCGAGTACAGATAGGAGTAGGAGGTGTTCCCATATATGGCGTCGATGGCGCCTGCCCGAATTCGTTCATTCATAAACAGGGATTGCCGTGGGCCATTCTCGTTTCGTGTCGGTCGTGTTTTTCATTCATAAACTTTGTCCTTCTGGCGCCACACTCGCTTTTTCTTGGCTCCATTTCACTGCTTTTTTTTTCCATCTTCTTTTCGGCTAAAACTCCCCTCACAGCTGTTGCTGTTGGCAAGGCTGTTTGCTCAATGGGAGAAGAGATGGATGCCAACGTTGCGAGGGTACTTTTTTTTTAAACTTCCCATCATCTTCTTTTTAATTCTTATTCGAGCACGCATTCGAGAGAAAAAGGCGTGGAAATCCGCTAGGGGGCGTTCGGGGCGATAGTCGTAATAACCTGGCTTCTTCTCGTCGTCTCGTCGTTTATCGCACGAAGACAAGCAGGTAATTAAAATCTAAATACACCATTTTTCGTTCATCTTTGCGCCCCCTGGTGGGGACCCTCTTCGCTAGATTTTACTCCGAGGATGCTTCTTCGTCGTAGTATAGGGCTACTCGGACGACAGATTTAAAATCGCCGTTTTTGTTATTTTTTATTATTTTTTTTATTTCACTTTCAACGCTGCCGAAAGTGCCATTCGTAATGATTCGTCCGAGTACCCCTAGTGTTTTGGCCAACGAGTCTCGCTCGGAAATCCCTTAGACGCGTTTCGTCGGACGTCAGTTTAGATGGATGTACGTGTATATGTCCCGATTTATCTTAATTTTCCGGGATTTAATAACCGGAAATTTGCTTTGGCGAATGCTGCCCGCATCAGCGCCATCTATCCGTGCGCGTATGTCTTAACTAATATAAGACTTCGTTTTTTATAAGTGTAATTTTTAAAGTATATACATACTTACTTGTATTTATTTTTTGTCAAGAAAATTATACTGTTTTTTTATACAAATGCATGTACGATTAAGTAGGTATTTTTAAAACTATTCACTGTATATGCAGTGAAAGCCGCTTAATTCGATCACGCTGGTTGCATGCCGCGATTTTGATCGAAATAAGCGTTGAATGTAAAAAAACACGCTAAACATTGACCTTATCAAAATAATTCCGCTCCGTGTTTATGCATATATTTAATCGTAAATATGTATTTTTTACAAATATACACATTTTTAAAATAATATTTGTTTTAAAAAATGTTGTAAGTAGTGTTTGATGTTGCCTGTTTTTGCTGCAACGGCTGAAATTTTATTTTCTAATAACGCAGTGAAATCTATGTGAGTACAGCCGCTGATGCGTTAGATGCTTAGATGCGCCTTGTCAAAACGTGTCCGTGCAATGTACGAAAGTTGCTCAAACTTGTTTCGCGCGTTTGCGTTATGTAGTAGACACGTGGCAATGTGATCGAAATACGCGATCAGATGGCCGAATTAAGCCACTTTTTTCATACGGGACATTCAACCGAATAAAAAGGCTGACCGAATTAAGCGGATTTCACTGTATATAGAAATACAAATTGAAGCTGCGTGACCCCGCATAATAGGAGCCTCGCACGCACCGAAACCGGGGGTCAAGAATGCGGCAGAATGGGTCGAGTATTTTTGAAGATTTTTAAGAGGAAAAACAAACGTAATGTCCTTTTTAAGACCCTCCATTGTTTTCGAGCATGTACGTCGTTACGTCAGCCCGGAGAATTTGATAGCCTTCGAGGGGTTAAATTCACGCAACTTTCAACCGATCGAGTGTCTTTGACACGATTATTTTTATTGTCGATTGTCAACGCATCGTATCGTGCCATCGCGCCGCTGGATGGCCGCTTCGCACCTTTTCAGACTTAATTAGGCCTTGTCCTAGCTTTTATAACAAAATTAAACGTGGGATGAAAGGGTCGCCTTTCGACTCGGAATTCAATACTTTAGTTCTGCTGCGAAAATTTATGAGAAACGAATAAGTGAAAGATCGAGTGTAACGTATACAGTATAAGAATTACGATACGTTATAACCAGCGTTTCATTTAAATTTTGATTCATCTTCAGTTCTTCACCGTCGAGGAAAGTAGAATAATTAATGTCCCGAGACCCAGTTTGGGTCTAGCGCAATTACGGTGGAACCTCGTTAAGAAGAACTCGCTTTGTACGAATTTCTGAGATTATTCGAACGAACTCATCTCCAGCTCTCGGCCTACACGAAATAATGTTAATTTCTTCGATTAAGAGGAATTCCGAATTCGGATATTATATGCACATTTGAAACTTTTTGGCAACTTGCACACCGTATAAGCGCATGTATTTAATTTTTTTTTTTTTAAACTAGAGATGTTCTTTACTATTTTGACAACTCCGAATGGAATTATTTGCTCGTTGCAGTGCAGCATGTATGCCTGTTTTCATAGCTGTTAAAAAATAACGGCTAGGTTACTGATTTACGAATCTGTTTGGGTAGCACCATGACAACCGTTGTAATGACAGGTGCCATTGTTATGTACGATGCTGTCAGTAAATCACAAAATAAAACCATACCTGATTTTAGGCGTATGGTGTAACTTTCAACACACTGCATTCGGATGAAAGGTGACCTCGAGTGGTCAACTTGTTTAGGTGCTTCTACTCCACGGGGAACGCGTGCCAAGAAGATTGACCATTGGTCATTTTTCTCCCAGATCGGTTTAATTCCGTTTTAGGCCACGTGCTGGGCAGGGTTAATTCGTAATGATCGGGGGGTCGTGCTATTGGCCCCATGTATCAAATCTGTTTGCTTTTTCGGACACTGAATGGCCGAAACCCGAAGCCTTAGTTCCACAAAGGGCCCTTTGTGTTGTTCCGTTTGCTAAAGGTGTTTGTTAAATCGCCGGTGTTTACAATTCGCACACCTTTCGACGAGATAAGAAGTAGCTGCATGGGGGCGCCCCGTCTAATTTAATTGTATGAAATTTATGTCGACTGACATTTTAGCCTTATCTGGCACCGGCATCTCTTTCAAGCACCTTTTGTGTAGTTTACCTTCGTGTTGAACATGACCCGCCTTTGGGACCTCGGTATAGAGGACAGGTTAAGCCGGGCTATACTTTATGAACACGATATATGGGTTTATACCAATTTGGTCACCCCTGCGCGTAGTAAGTGGATCAGTAATTCAAATTTATCCCAGAATTTAATACAAAATGTCTACTTTTTCAATGATTTGTCTACGTTGGCGTGGCATATACTGGCATTTCTATAGTAAGGGGACTAGGGCGTGATCTCTACTCCTGTTTCTATATATACGAGCAAAATTCTATTGTTAGCAGACATTCGACAAGGTCCCAAGTTTCTATTTATAACTTTTTTACCATCATGGAATTGGATATATCCAATCATTTCAAAATTTTCAACTATACGGTATTTTGACATGGGTCTCGAATTTCCCCCATCACTGTTTTCGAATCTGTATCTTCTTATTTCAAGCATTTTGACATACCCTATACCCTTCATTTAAAGTTTTCAAACCTTATTTCTGACATGCCTTATTTTTAACATTTCTCCAAATTCTGGGAGTAATTTAGTAAAATGTTAGTTTTGTGTAAATAAAATCTCCGTTTATTAACGTCACGAAAATAGTACATGCTTCAATCCCAAGTTTTGCAGATTTTCAAGATCGAATAAAGTATACATTACTGTGAATTAAAAACGTGAGTTCGACCGAATCATTATACCTAATGATTTTACGCGATGATGATAAACCAGGGTAGCCACACGATTTTCATTTTCAATTTCCCTGACTTTTCCCTGACTAAAATCCAAAATACCCTGACCAAAACTTGCTCGTTAATCCATATCAATTTTTTTGTTATGTTGAAAAAAATAACAATTGCAATGAGAAGCTTGGCAAAACACTAGTTTTAGTAATTAAGTCTAGCTGGGGAATTCTAGGGTGGATTGAAGAGGATTGGGGATGGAGCTGCTAGCAGACTGAGTGCATGGATAGCATTTTGCTTTTATTTGGGAAAATTTCCCTGACATTTCCATGACTTAATTCGATGACCACTAAGTTTTTCCCTGCGGCCACCCCGATAGATGGTCAAAGAGCACGGTTTTGGCCGATTTATAGAGGCAAACTCGAGACAAGGTCCGGAAACAGCCTGGTTACATCAAAAATCGCTAAAACTGGATATTCTCATCAACCCTCGTACGTACATCTCCGAACCCACCCCCTCCCCCAGAAAAAGCATGTAAAACAAATGACAGACTTAATGGCGGTTCCCTCATCGAACTCCGAGCACGGGAAACCGGGGCTCGGCGGCTGCCGCGCGAGGCGCTTCAGGTAGCCGACGAGAGGAGCCCGAAAATCCTCGTACTTTCCAAGCATGCAAGGGGCTAGGAAAAGCGAGTCGTTCGGATGAACGGCGTCGGCGGGCATCTGGAAACCGTCTCTAAATTCACCGAAATTTCGCTAGTTCGGAGACGGACAAGCTCGGAACGTCATTTTCCGGCGAAAACCCGGCATTTTCCACGGCAAATCCGCTCGGCGCCGCCCCAGTCAAACGCTCAAAACACGGTAAAAAGAACTGACAGTTAGGCCTACTTGGAGACCGACCATGAAAATTTTGAAAAAACCCCAACTCACCATGAATTCGGCCGTCGTATTTCCACGCCGCGAAACAAAAAAGGCACAACCGGAAGTCCGACGCAAGCTCGAAACGCTCGAAATTCCGAAATGACAGCAGCTCGGGTGTACTCGGAAAAACAAAAAAGTACGATTCCGCGATCTTCGTAGATAGATACGGAGAGAGGCACGTAAGGTGTAGTACGAAAACCAACGGTCTCGAGTAAAAAGGAGAAAAAAAAATAAACACCGCACGAAAACGAAAACGAAAAATAAAAAAACAATCCCTGGTTTTCCGAGAATCGGAGACAAGTTGAACAACTGGCGGATGGTCGCGAAAAAAAACAAAAACAAAAAAAAAAAAACTTCGCTTATCCGAATTTTTGGAACGCGGAGAGAACAAGGCGGTTTGTAGAGAGAGATGAATCGGAAACGTTTCAGAAGCTCATTTCAACTGTTGCTTCGGAAAAACTCGCGGACGAAATGAATGAATGAATGGAGAAGGGGGGAGTGGAGAAAATGGAGATAGAGAGAGAGAGAAAAAGACGAAGCGAAAAAATTGCGCGACTCCCACGACAAGCAAAAGACAGAGAGAGGCAGAAAGGAAGCCCGAAGTAGATGGAAATCGAAATTTAGAAACAAGAGCGCGCTCGGGAGACAAGAGAGAGAGGCGAGCCGGAGGAGCGTTCGATAGCCGAGGCCTGGAAGAACTAAAGCCCAACGGAGCGACGAAAGGGAGTGTTCGGAAACGCGAGCGGAGCGACGGAGGCGCCGCTAGATGGCGCGCGAAACATGGATGCCGAGCTCAAATTCAATGTTAAAACCTCAAGCTTTCGCCAAATTAAAAAAATACGGGTTTCTTTTTTTTTTTTTAACGATGACGACTTTCATTAGCGGCTCGTTGCATGGTCGGTAATTAAAACGCTCGTCAAAGTTAAAAGGTCATTAAGGTCGTTTGATGGCAGAAGTCTAATCCCGCATCATAACTCAGGCAGATGTAACTTAACGTACAGTAGGATAGGTTGGCAGATGTAACATCCCTCGTAGCAAGATGACCGAAAAATGACGCCATTTTTTTGGTCAAAAAGACGTCATTTTTTTGGTCATAAAGACATCATTTTTTTGGTCATAAAGACGTCATTTTTTTGGTCATAAAGACGTTATAAATACGTCAAAAAAATTACGTTAACCTACTGTAGTAGGATAGGCTGGTGTAACTTGACCAGGGTTCTCCCAGAAATTTCATATTGAACTTCCCTGACTTTTCCAGGTTTTCAAACAAATATCCATGATCGATGACAAACTCGAAATTGATATATGCCGATGTTATCCACGATTTTGAACAAATTCATACGGGACAATATTCAATATCTTGACAAATTTTCATTATACAAATTTGTACTATAGGAATATGTTGAAAGTTTTGCAAATTTGTGCTCGGAAAAGGTAGAGAATTTTGCAAATGTGTGCTCGGAAAAGGTTGAGAATTTTGCAATTTTGTCCTCGGAACTGTTAAAAAATGTCCAAATTTGTCCTTGTAAACAGTTAAAAAATGTCCAAATTTGTCCTCGGAAACTTAAAATTTTTTTAAAATTAGTCCTCTGAATTGCTAAAAAAAAACTTTCAAATTTATACTGGAAAAATTTTAAAAAGTGGTTACCACGTAGAAGCATTAAGTTTGGATTGTGACAACATCCAATTTAAAAACAGTTTAAAAGCCCAAGAATAAGCAATAAAGCGTAAAATAACATGTAAATAATTAAGAAATATGATTTTTACATTCATACATTTTCCACGCATTAATTTCCAGTGAAAAAAAATCACAGATGGTGCTTTTTTAAGAGCATCATTAAGAGCATCATTAAAAGCGTCATCTAGAGATCAACACGTGAAACATCAGGTAAAAACGAAATTTTACTTCATTTAAAAATCGACAGGAGTACAATTCTAAAAAACGTGACATTCCCAATTCCTTGCAATTTGCCATCTAACACTGGAGAAAAACAACTTGCGTTGAAAATATTCCATTCAACCCATCTTCTCCGCAATCCTCTTCCAGGCTGGACATAGTTGGTAGACCATCTTTAAGACGAAACGAGGATATAATTTATTCACACGCCTGCATTATTTACTTCAGAAGTTGAGTTCTAATTGCATACGACGAAGACACAGGGTGGCCGCGAGCCAGTCTGGAAGATCGACTGATTAATCGAAGTCATCCATCAAATTTATGCAGATGAAGAGCTAGGCTTGGGTGTCGAGCATCGTTGCTCAATGCTTAATCGCAGACCAGTTTGGCGACGAACCGGTTAATCTTATTCCACCATTTAAATCGGCGACAACAATCGAAATTGATCACTGTGCCATTGTCATTTCGTTGCAATTGGAAACTAATCGGATTCATTAGCAAATCGCACTAATTACGATGGCCCTAATCGCATCATCCTTGGTTAGTGATTTACATCGCGCGTTACATCAGGGAGTTGTGATGCAGTACAGTATAGTATCCAATTTTTTGGACGAAATTCTCCAACATTGATCACCATCTTCGTTATGTTGTGTATAATTCATTGGATGGTACATGTACTACGCATGCCATAACCTGTAAACAGGAAGAGACTGACATCCGGCAAGCCTTCCAGATGAAACTTTGGCCGACAACATGGCGGCCATTTAGATTAAATATCATTGACGAAGCTAGAAGATTTGCAAACCAAATAAAGAGTATTGGTAAACTGTCAACTTTTGGAAAGCGCGAGTGTTCCAGGTTAAGAATAACGATTCAAAATAGAAAATTATGCAGACGCTGAATGTCAGTTGACAGCCTGAAAGACGAGGCTATACGCCGCCGTTGAGGAAATGGCTCAAATTCCCATATCCCAACCGATATAAAATACATCCCAACCTAAATTGTAGATGTACCTTAAAAACGGGTGATCCAAACATGTTAAGTCTTGCAAGGAAGATTTCCAACATTGCAAGTTTTCCAAAGAACCTGTAACCTACAGTAACCTCCAACATTGCAAGTTTTCCGAAGAAGGTTTCCAAAGAAGGTTTCCAAAATTGCAAGTTTTCCAAAGAAGGTGTCCACCATTGCGAGTATTCCAATGAAGGATTCCAACATTGCAAGTTTTCCAAAGAAGGATTCCAACATTGCAAGTTTTTCAAAGAAGGTTTCCAACATTGCAAGCTTTCCAATGAAGGTTTCCAACATTGCAAGTTTTCCAAAGACGGTTTCCAACATTGCAAGCTTTCCAAAGAAGGTTTCCAACATTGCAAGTTTTCCACAGAAGGTTTTGGATCCAACATTGCAAGTTTTCCAAGGAAAGTTTCCAACATTGCAAGTTTTCATTACATATCGAATCGGTGACGCCATCTGTGTAAATTGCTTTAACGGACTTTCACATTTGGGGGTTTTATGAAGCAGATAAATGGTATAAAATGAACGCTTCAGTTGAGCAGTCATATTCATAATGGTGGACCTTTGAGTCTTCCATCGCCAACTAAATGCTCAACGGTAAATTCAGCAACCATTTAGGAAAGCTTTCGTTTCTATTACCAACCCTGAGTCAAAATTGGAAAACATACACTTCTCAAACATTGTACCTTTCAGTCGCTTCTGGCTTTTGGCCAAGGCTTTTCAAAACTAGTGATTGACGCGGTATATTGTTCCACGATTTTGAGCTCTTAGGAATGTACTGAATACTGCCTTTAATATCGTCTTTGTTTAGAAGCTCGTGTGGGCGGTGTTTTTGGTTTCAGAACACGCTCAACAAAAAATCTCTTAAGAGATTATCTCAAGATCAAAAACGTAATCAACCATGTCAGCTACGGCATCATCTCGAATCGCATGCCTCGGTTATGAAACAGTGCTGCCAGATAGACAAGTGGACCATCTGGATGTTCGTCCAAGGCACAAGTCTGACCGCAAAACCAGAGTGGCAGCCAAAGGTTCGCAATAACCCTTGCCAGTGACAGCTGGTACTGGCTGTCAGTGCTGTCAGAAGCTGTCCGAACTGGATGTTTGTCCTTACGCAGTCTGACAACACAACCAAGGAATCGGCTATTGAGAAGTATTCAACACTGCGTGTTCTAAAACAGCGTGCCAAACATGGGCTGAGTGTTCCGAAATGGATGTTCATCCTAGATAGGCTGACAGCACAACAAAGGTGGCCGTTCCGGAGACGTATCCAACCCTGCGAGTCACAGCTACATTACCTAAATTTCGAAACTGTGCTGCCAGATGATGTTTGAGTTGGATGCTCGTCCTTGATAATCTGGCAGCACAAACAAGGTGGCGACTACGAAATCTGAGACACTTTTAAACAGAGCTACCGGGCCAATACTGCACTAGTCCAAATTGAATGTTTGCTCCAGGGGTTACACATTGCATCCCAAAGCTTGTTTACGACTGCTATCTGACAAAGAGGCTGCACCGTTCCAAACTGGATGTTTGCTCCAAGTGGAGAGCAAGGCTTGTCCACGAATGTCATCAGACAACGGTTGATCTGGTCCAAACTGGAAACAGGAGCTGTCCATTAAATGCAAAAGACATGACTCCGAAAATCCATGACAAGAGGCTGCTCTAGTAAAAACTGGATGTTTGCTCCAGGGGGTGGTCCATTAAATAGAAAGACATGTCTACGAATGACATCAGACAACGGTTGATCTGGTCCAAACTGGAAACAGGAGCTGTCCATTAAATGCAAAGACATGACTCCGAATCCATGACAAGAGGCTGCTCTGGTGCAAACTGGATGTTTGCTCCAGGGGGTGGTACATTAAATAGAGAGACATGTCTACGAATGCCATCAGACAGCGGCTGATCTGGTCCAAACTGGATGTTTGCTCCAGGGGCTGTCCATTCAATGTCATTTCACCTTCTGTTCTGCAGTGTTGACCAATGCCATTCCCCTCCTCCAAAGCGCAGTGCTGTGGACGTTTCGCCGAATTGCTCCCCGCAGTGCCTTTACGGAATGGCCCCCGCGCTCCCAAGTCTCCTCAACCGCTCGGCCCAAGGTTACATCCGCCAGTGCGCTTCGCCCTAGTGCAAGGTTAATCCTTGGTGCGCCACCAGCAAAAAGTGCCTCCTGCATTTGGACAACAACGCTCTTTTGTCTGGACTGTGTGCATGCACGAGAGGAGAACAATCGTCGGACGAGAAGGGGAGAAAAGGAATGCCAGCCACGGGCCTCTGAGCTGACCCGGGCCCCTTCACCAAACGCAGAGTCTGGCCTGGACTAGATAAGAGCGCAGGGGGGGTCGAGAGGCTCAGGCACCACCAGCGAGGAGGAGGGAACTTTGGTGTTACCTAAAAACCGTTTCTGACAGTTTTAAGGGGGTGACGAAGGCGCTGGAATTTGCAAACCTAAACTTAAGTTTTTTCAGAAAAATTAAAGAGGGGATGCTCAAGTACATGTACCATGTCCATACAACACGAGTCAACTCGCGCTACAAGTCTGCTACTTACTGGATATTTACCAAGAATAGCCGAGAAAACAATAACACAGGACCCTCTTTACGAACTTCCAGCGCCATCTATGACGAACAGCCCCGTTAAACACTGTACCACGACCCTTTGGAGGACAACATTCCAAACAAGCCCGTCCATTTGCTCTTGTAGGTTGTCGTCTGAGGTTTCCGTAAGAATGGCTGCCATTGTAAGGATAAAAAGGTTTTAAAACTAACATAACCAACCCGAGTTTGCAAACTTCATTTAGATACAACAAGCTGCGTCAGACGTGGGCCAAAAACAGCCAGAGGAGGTACTACAATCGTTCAGTAAGTGGTCATTTATTCAGCTTTAGAACAGCTGGACATGTGACTGTTGAATATTAGAAGAACCAGTCAGAATCAATCTGTCAGTAACTATATCAAAAAGACGCCTAAAGATGCGCCATGGTCATTCTACCGAAATGAAAGATTTAATACGCAAATCTAATTAAGCACTCAATTTCACAGCGTAATCTCGCGTGATCACACACTACATGTAGAGTGGCACAACAGTGCACTTTGACTCATTATGGGACGTTCCCTTTAAAAGGAGTAAAAGTATATATTCAGTGGTATGGCGACGGTAAGAGACAACTTAAGTTTCACAGAGCCATTTATGATTCCTATCGTTATTGAGGTAAATGTAGAGCATGTTCTAAAATTCTGCCCGATGCTGGATAGGTCTACAGTTCCAGAATACTGGACAGATGTCCCGCTTGAAGATATACTGGGTCTCGGAATCCCTGGTGTAGGCAATCGATACACCCCTCTAGTAAAAAACAAAATAAATCCTAATGACATGGTGGCAGCTCCATCAAGTGTCACAACCCTGACTATGGAGTACGAATCTTATCTATTTTAAAAAAAAAAGAAAGTCATGAATGGTGGTTTTGAACGGAAAACAGTGGGACCAAATCAGGACATGTTGGCAATTGACCATTAAACGTGAATCGAGACGACATTAGGGAATGTTGGGACACGTAGCACTGCAGCACTGATTCCCAACCGCTTTAATGCCCGATTCCAACTGGGTAGAATGAGCAGAGAAATAGAAATTCGTCTGCTCGAGCTGTTACAGACTTGCTGATTCATATGTTCCCACTGGGCAGCATTTCATCAGCGGAAAAAATAAAGAGCAAAAGATAATTCAATTTTGAATTTAAAAATTCAATCATTTGCACATAGAAAAATGGATGCTCCTAGAAATATATTAAGATGCCAAAAAACGTAGCAATGCATTTTAAAACAACTGGCACGCCTGTTAACCTTTATCAATATTGCTCCACTCGGGCCTGTGTTGGTAATGGCCGATAACTTGGAGTGCGCATGCGTGAAACCAGGCGCGAGCCGAAATTCGGCTGAGCTGTAGCGCCACCTACCGAGAGCGGAATGCAACAAAGCGAAGTGCGCATGCGCCTCACCTTCAGGAGGCAGAATAAAGGTAAACTCATCTTCGTTACTACATAGTATCGCCATCTAGTAACCACACGAGTAGTTTGCTTGGACATTTCGTGCCAATTACGACGAAAAACGTGCGAAAAGAATTGAAAAAAAAAGGCAAAGTCAAAGGGGCAACCTGGTTAAAGCGCCCTTCAGGGGTGCGTGTAAACCAGCGCTCAAATTACAGGCGCGTCTACATTTTTATCGCGGCCATAATTTTAAAAATAGTTCGAAACTGCGTTTGGCATCAACTGCTTTTGTTGAATCAGTTCGCTTGACAAAACTGTTAACAAACGTCAAACAGCGATTCGGGATGCTTGTAAACAAAACCTGACAAATGTTTACGCATTCCTGCAACTACTAAAATAAAGAGAGAAAGCTAGGATCTGGTGCCGTTTTATAAGCGCTTTTTTCGTTCCGAAAACCAGATGGCCGACTCGAAGAAGCCAAAAAACGAGACACGATTTTAGTTCAACTCCGCAACTCGCTGTTAATTGCACGAGAACCAAGATGGCGGCTGGCATAAAGTCACAAAAAGGATGGCCCACTTTGGCCGCCATCTTGGTTCAGACATCGGCTTAAAAAACATTCGATAAATCAAAGTAGTATAATTATTGATAACACCAGCAATCCTAGAAATCACTTAACTGGCCCAAGACGAGCCGTGAACCAAGATGGCGACCAAAGAGACGTAGGATGAACAGCAAACATTGACCGCCATTTCGGTCCCCAAATAATCCGCGTTTTATTGATCAAAAGTTTGGGTATAACGGTTGATAAGACATCGGTTTAAAGCATGCATCACAGCTAAGCGAAGTGTTTGCATCATTGATGCGTCTTGAAAGCTTTTTTGTTCCATCAAGCCGAACGATCTTTTCGGAGCCTCCGTGCATGCAAGAAGCATCTGGAGTTTGAACCGAAAGACGAAGAGTATTTGCTCAAAAAAATTTGGGTATGATTTCAGTATCAATATAAGTTGCTACATGCGTAGCCACCAAGCTAAGTGTTTGCATCATTGATAAGCGTCTTGAAAGCTTTGTTTCATCCAGCTGAGCAACCTTTTTGGGTGCTTCCAACATGCAAAAAGCCTGGATTTGGAACCGAAAGACGAAGAGCATTTGCTCGAAATTTTTGGGTATCGGCTCAGTTTCGATATCAGTTGGCGCATGTGTGACTAAAAACACTAAGAGAAGTGTTTGCATCTTTGATAAGTGTCTTTAAAGCATTTTGTTCCATCAGGCCAAACAACCATTTTTGGGCCTTCCAACGTGTCAGAAGCCTGGAGTTTGAACTGAAAGACGAAGAGTATTTGCTCGAAAACTGAGTATGAGCTCAGTTTCGACTGTACAGCAGGCGTCGCCACTAAGGGGACTGTTGTCATCACTGACAAGCGTCTTGAAAGTCTTTGCTGCATCAAGCCGAGCAACCATTTTGGGGCCTCCCGACATGCATGACGTATGGCGTTTGAACCAAAACGACAAAGAGCATTTGCTCGGAAATGACCACCTCTCAAGAAAAAAAAACCCGAAAAGCAATGAAACAAACTGGACAAACTTCATTGGAACAGTGGCGCCGCCTGTCCAAACGACCGCACCCTCGAACATTGGCCAGCGCGAGCCCTCGTAAAATCGACCAAGGCGACAAATTCGGGCTGGTATTACCGTGCCATAAATCCGTAAAACAGGGAGGTCCGGGGGTTTTATGACCCGCATTAATCCCGGGTATTAAGAAAGGGAAGGACATGGAGGAGTGAGTGAATTAGAGCGGGATGAGAAGGCGCTCCTTCGCTCTCCAAATATTGCTCCAAGAAATCGATTTTCCATATTTATTTTCTCTTTGTGTTTACCCAAGCGCTATTAATAATAAACCGAAAAACCCAATTTGCCGAAGGGGAAAGGGCCCGGCAACCCTTGACCTTTCAACCTCTAGGACCCCGTCCTTCAAAATGAGGTCGCTTCCATGTTCTCAGCCATCACTTCCGGCCTGAATCTAATCACGCGGGGAAACGGCCACGCAGAATAAATTTTGTCCCGCGCTTCCGGACGAGAGATAGGGATTGGGTGCCATCTATGAAGAATATGTTTAGCTAGACAAACGCGGATCACGCGTGGCAGCACCATCGCCTACCTTCCAAGCGGCTTCCGGTTCGACCTACTTCAATGGGAAAGCAACTTTCACGCTTGCACCACTCATTCCAGAAAACTGCCCCCTTGCACCCTTTTTGACCTTTTATTCGGACAACATACGCCAATGTTATCCACGATTTTGCATCGATATTTTGCAAAATTAGCATGAAATTATTTTTCGGAAAACAGTTGAAAAGTTGGCAAATTTGAATTACGAGATTGAAGTTTGAACATGTTGCAAATTTGTCCTCGGAAACTTTAAAATTCTGTAACATTTTGCCAATTTGTTCTGAAAAAACCTAAAAAAAAAAAACTTTGCAAATGGGTTCTGCGCTAAACACTGACAGATGTAGAAGCATTCATTTTGGATTGTGATAGTACGAATACGTCGAATTTCCCTGACTTTTTCAAAAAGCATTCTTCCCTGACTTTTCCAGCCTTTTTAAGTTGCCTGACTTTTCCAGGGTTGGGGGAACCTTGTCTAAGTATTATCTATTTCAGTGAAAAAATTCGTATATCAGGGTTCCCCCAGAAATTTCATTTTCAACGTCTTTGACTTTTCCAGGTTTTAAAACACATTTCCCTGACCAACGAAAAATTGACATATGATTATTTTACCCACAATTTTGAAATGTTTACTAACGTCAATTTTCCTAAATTTAATTAGCATGACAATTTTTTGAAAATTTTACAAAGTTGAATTCGAAAAATGTTGAAAGTATCGCAAATTTGTCCTAAGAAACGGTAGAAGATTTTTTAAATTTGTCCTCGGCAAAAGTTCAAAATTTTAACCTCGATAAAATTGAAAATTTTGTAAACGTGTCCTTCACAAATGGGCTCTGAGCTTGTGTATCAATTGTGTATTATGATAACATCAATACGAGGTTGGATTTCCCTGACCCTTTTTTTTTATAATAAATCATTTTCCCCTGACTTTTTCAGGTCTGTAGGTACCTTGTATACAGTACGCATACGGTGTTTATAGATTTTACAGGTAGCGGACTGAAGCCTACTTTTACATTGACAGAAATACTTGGTATATTTTCACGCGTCCAAGAGACTTTTCAACTTTTGCTACTTTGTCCATTACTGCAATGGTCAGACCAAACAAGCCGTTCGATATTTGACCCAAGTCGCTCGATACGAGGCTCATAATTTACTCAACCATAGTCAGTAAACATGGCTTATGCATGAAACTAGTTACAGTAGCGATGGCTCGCGGCGTTGATTCACTTTCCAGGTATTCGTGCATTCAACGCAACATCCACTGGGGTTTTATTATTTATGTGGAAGGAACTCTCAGTTACAGTAAAGCGCTTAGCGACAAAAGCCACAGCAAATTGGACTTGCACAAAGCAGCGTCTATACTCGAGAGGAAGTGACGTCATCTCGACGGAGTGGGTGGCATGGAGCATCAGCAAGTTGATCAAACCGAAGCCTTGCAAGAATAAGGTAATTGCCAAATGCAAATATTTGCAACAACATTTGCGGCAATGAGTTGATTGAAAACATCGCTGGTGGATTTTCTCGAAAAGTCTCTGGTGGAATAAACCACCAGTTGCTACTGTGGAAAAGGATTTACTGGAATCGGATCCATTTCTGGGATGAGATTTTATCCACTTCCTCCGTATACTTGAGCCCGTCCATGTCTACAATATCAAATCACCAACATCGGAAGTATGAAACATTCATTGTTCCGATGATGCTATACTCCTTTCCAATGAAGGGCATAGTAATTAGCCAATCAGGGCATTTACGCGCCTCAGGTTTTTTTTCAAGCACGCGCAATTATCTGGTAGCTGCCGTACTCAGGCACCACCAATTAAGCAAACGTGCTTTCACCTCGTTTACATGTATGACATCACCCTGGGTAAACAAACGCTCCAGGGATTTTGGTTGTGGTCATATCGGACAAAATCTCTGGAGATTGCTCCAGAATCTTACAGACTCTGAATAAACCTCTGGAGATTGCTCGGGAATCTTACAGACTCTGGACAAACCTCTGGCGATAGTCCAGTGTCGAACAGAATTTTACTGGAGATAGTCTAGTATCTTACAGACTCAACAAACCTCTGGAGATAGTCCAGAATTTTACAGAATCACGACAAAACTCTTGGTCCGGTATCTTGCAGAATCTCGACAAACCTCTGGAGATTGGTCCTGTATCTTACGGAATCTCGCCAAAATTCTGGCGACTGGTCCAGTATCGTGCAGAATCTCGACAAACCACTGGAGATTGGTCTTATATCTTACAGAATATCGTCAAAATTCTGGCGACTGGTCCAGTAGGCTTATCTTGCAGAATCTCGACAAACCACTGGAGATTGGTCCTGTATCTTGCAGAACCTCGACATGCTCAAGGTCCTCCAGAGGAGCCTGACATATACAGAGGGATTTTCCAACCTCTGGTTCAAGTACATGTACACCAGTTCCTAGGGAGCCAACCTGAACCGAAGGTGGCCAGATCACCAGGTGGCGCGTTTCCTCGCTCCAGAGAACTCGCTGGCACTCACCGACGTGGGCATCCATTAGGATAGCGGTTTTGCCGAGCGAATCTTTTCTACGGCGCACCAGCCAATGGTCAAGTGCGAGGCGCAATTAACGTCGCGGTTAATGCGAGTTAAAACCGGCTCGCTGTAATTGAAACCCGAAATGGAGCGTTGGCGCATCCATTAGCCGCGAATAATCAATGGCCTATCAGAGTGCCGCCGATGTAATACGGCTTTCGAATGAAGCCACCAACACAGCTGTTACCCACCCGCTAATTAAGCATGCTAATTGAAATTGCCAGCCAGGCCGTTTGGCACGCGCTTCCGGCTGCGTCTGCGCGGACACGTGACGTTCCATTGGAATGGATGGTTGCAGCGTATCTTTAGAGAAGATTGCACCCACTGGGCGGCAAGTTTGATCCCCACCCCTGAAATTAATCAATTGCATATCCTGATTGCTGTGCACTACACTGCTGTCTACCAGCAGAGTATGGAACACGGGAACAGGTGATAACATTGGCTCAAATCTAGACCCATGTTCCAGTTCATCCTTTGACCATCAACGACACGTGACGCTCCATTGGATTGGATTGTTGTAGCACATATTTTGTGAAGGTTGCACCCAATGGGATGGAGGTTTTATCCCTACTCCTGAAATTCATTCCTATGCATATCATGATTGCATTGCACTACACTACTGACTACCAGTAGAGAGTATGAAACTGATGATAAAATTGCCTCAAATCTAGACCCACGTTCCAGATGGGACTGGATTGTTTTAGCACATATTTTGAGACGGTTGCACCCACTGGGAGAGAGGTTTGATCCCTGCACCTCAAATTAATCCCTATGCATATAATGACTGCATTGCACTACATTACACAACCGACTACCTGCCAGTAGAGTATGGAACAGGTAATAAATTGTCCAAAAGCTAGACGGAGTTTGTCTATCCTTTAACCAGCAACGACACGTGACGCTCCATTGGACTGGGTTGTTGTACCATATCCTTTGAGAAGGATGCTCCCTAGACAGGTTACATCCCTGCCCTTGAAATTCATCCCTGTACATTATGTACCACTGTCTACCAGCAGAGTACGAAACAGGTGATGAACTTGTCTCAAGACTGAACTCAGTTCCAGACTATCTTTTGAGACTCCTTCCTATACTCTCCCTGTTTCCAATTCTGTCCTTTGAATCTTTGCTTGGACGCTGTTTAGCATTTAGTAAGTCAATGTGACCCGCTGCGCCCTAAAGCTTAAACTTCTAACTACACGCAGAGTGACACTGGAGCATCAATGGTCCAGTACGATTAAAAGATAAAACTTATCTACATAATCCTAGATGATTAAAATGGTCTCGCTAAAAGGCAACAACCAACGCTGTTGGGAACCACACCAACAATAAAAAAGACCCGAGCACACGTCTACAGGTGGCGCCACCGACCGGCACGGGTCTGAATCCTGGCGCAGCTGTTCGCTCCTCGCCGTGACTCAACTCGCCTTTCAAGGCCAGGCGAGGGCAGGAGGAACAAAGACAAAAAAAAACTGGGGAGGAAACTGGCAACAAACAAACAATCGCAGCAGCTTCTGAACATGAGTAACTCCCATTGAATGCGAACATTCATGGCCGAAATCCTTGACCATCCCGACATGGTTCCTTTCACTGACAATCGCGATAAAAAAAAGGACTTCGCCCCGATTCAAGGTTACTCAGCGTCATCAGCGCAACACGTAGGACACACCTCCGCCGCAGGGTGCGCCACCATCTCAAACTATCGAGTGTCAGTGCAACGTCACACTTTTAATGTCATTAATTAAAAATCTGCATTTCCTAGTTGTTGTTTTTTTGGGAAAAAAATCAGTAATAAATCGGAAAAATTATATCAGGAAATAAATTTTGAGAATTTGCTGGAAAGTTATTTCAACTGAAACAATATCCTGTTTGACACACGGAGCGCTACTTTAAGAATATATCCCTAGTATATGACAACACTGTTTTCAAAGGGTAATTCGGACCACATGACCACATGTCGTCAGTTTCTTTCCAGAAATAAGTTGCTCAGAATAGGATCCCTTTCACTTTTGGAAATCATATTTCCGAAGGACAATTTTCCCAACACACCTGCAATTACATGTATTCAAGTAATAATATTTCTGGAAGCAAGTTTCGGGATATAAATTGCCTCGTGCGTGACAGCCGTTATTCCTACATTATTTAAAAAAATAAACTGACAACATTTGAGTCTTTTGAGGAAAAGCAGCATCAACTTTTCCAATTCGGAGCATAACTTATTCAAGAGCATGTAATGTGTATCTATCTACTTATCTTAGTTTTTATCATCACCATCTTAAATGATTAGCAAAAAAATCTCGTTTCAATTTCTTGAATGTAAACAGCGACACGTATAACGTATTAAACCCTCATCAGCGAGTCATTGTTGCAGTTGTCATCTACTGTAAGATGATGCTGGACAAATTGGCAAAAATAGATCTTCGAGAAAAAGTTTGGAGTCACCGTCTAAAAACTTTTCTGGGTCCAGAAAATAGGGTCCATACTGGAGGAACGTTTTGTTGCCCATTGCTGCCATTTGTATACATACATGTAAATTTATAAGTTTAATGTTTCCAGGAACAACTGGCAACAAAACGTCCTTGTACGTTTTCTTCTAACATTTGAGTATGTTGATGACAACAGTCACGCCATCTATAATTCACAGGCTGCCTATGTAAGGAAGTCTCAGAAATTTTTGCATGATTTTCCACATTCGCCATTGCGACGTCACCAACATGTCCTTCCTATCGTCAAGGGCGGTTGCAGCTTCACTCATTTTCACACCACACGCCCCAGGAATTTCAATTCGCCAAACCCCTATTACTTATTACGCCCTGACAGATGGCGCCTCAGCTCGTTTTTTTGTCCAAACACTTGGCATTCCTGAACGTTGCTCGCTTAAACATTACACAATATTTCATAAGTCAACGTTGATACTTAGCAGGACACTTTCGGCACCTCCAAAAAACCCCAATGGAAAATATAAACATTCTAAAATGGTTCAAATACTGTAATGACGCCATATTGGAGATAACACACTTTTTGTACAATCCAATCCACTGACCAATGGCTATGACCGGCTGCCTAAAGGGTCAGTTTTGTAAAACAAAATTAGCTACATTGCTTTAATCATTTTTAGCTGCTGAAAGCGTCAACTTTATTGATCGCAATTTCGCTTATAGATAAGAATGCATCAAGATGGCAGCCAACATAATTATGCATGTCCCAAAATTATGCATTTTTAAAAAATTATAAAAATCAAGATGATATTTAAGCACATCTATTCAAAAATGACAACATTTTATACAAAGCCAGCAGTCATGACGTGATTAGGAGTGAATTAAGAATGCATCAAGATGGCAGTCAACATACTTATGCATGTTCCAAAATTATGCATTTTTAAGAAAATATGAAACTAGGCTAAGAATTAAGCACATCTATTCAGTAGTGAAAAAATTAATACAAATTTGGCAGTCATACCTTGGTTAGGAATGAATCAGGATGGCAGCCAATAATATTATGCATACATGTATTTAGACCATTATAAAAGTAGGCTTAGATTTAAGCTACATCTATTTAGCAATAACAATTTTATACAAATCTAGCAGTCATAACGTGGTTAGGATGCATTCAATATTTCAAGCGTCCAACAACGAACTTAAAAAATAGCTAATTAATAACACAATTTCAATAACATACAGGTAAGTATCTTTGCTTTTGGTTCAGTTATCAAAGCAAATCCTCATTTTATGCAAAATATTTGCAAATTCAGCTGATTTAACACTGTCAAAACGTGATCAGTCTATGCAAATGACTCGTATTTAATGACTGTTTAATCAGGAAGCTTAACCAAATCCACGGGATCTGGACATTAACGTTTCATCAACACACAAGATAGTCCTAAAGCCCTTGACAAAAATTACGAACATTTAAATTTTCCAGAACACCTCACCAGGTGCTCTTGGCATCGACAAATTTGATGCATTTCAATGCAAATAAAAACGGGCTGCGTGCTACCGGTTAGTGGCGCCATCCAACGAGAAGCAACTGAAAAGTGTGATTACCTTGATTGGCAGAGTCCGCGTAGTTAATCCGCCATTAGTGAACGCCACCTTCCCACCCAAAACAGGGAAGAGCATAGGGTTTGAAAATGGGAACGGGCCAGGACGTCGCAGAAGAAGGGTGGGAGGCGAGGCCATGAATTAAGGAGTAGCACTGGGCGAAGTTAACGGGGTTTTAGATTTGGTCCAAATGCACTACTTTAAGCTTACCTGTAAATAAAACAAAAAGAAAATTAAGTGGTTGAAACAAAAAAACAAACTAGAAAAACGCTAAAGGGAAGGAAGAGCTCTTTCAATTCCCACGATTTCTTGAGCGCCCCCAGAGATTCAAAGTTCTTCGAGCTGTTGAGATGGACCTCAAAATCCCAAAGGATTCGCAGATTGCGCTTGTGAGATCGATCCAAAAAGCCCCACAGATTCGAAGATCTTGGAGCTTGACCTCACGCCTATTTCGATCAACCATACAGACAAACCCAGATTTATAAACATTCGACGTACGAACAATCCGCATTAACGTACATTAGCAACACGTGGCAAATATCAAACAATACTGTACTGTAAAACCTGGAAAAGTGACCACCTGTTTATGTTGACCACTTTTTAGTGTTTTGTTTTTTCTAGTGTATATTTCCTTCATGAAAATTCTTTGTATAGTGACCACCTGTCTATTATGCACAGTGACCAGTGTGCGTTGTCTTTTTTGCAATTTTTACATTGCCAATGCACCTTATAAAGTGACCAGATAAACAGATGAGTCACCTTACATCCTGCTTTAACCCCAGTGGTTCTAAATAAAATAATTCAGCCAATCATGTTGTTCAGATCGAAAAAATCAATCAAAACATGATCTTAAGAAGCAAAAAAGCATTTAAAACAAGGAAAACTTGATGTTTTCTTTAAAAAGACACAAATGAGTAATAAGGCAATCATAAATATACTGTCTGTAGTGCACATGGACATGATGATTCTGTACTTTTTTTGTTTTGTGGTTTACTACATGTATTACAGTGTACAAGTTCATTTCAATTTAATTCAGGCATTCTTTGTTTAGTGACCACCTGTGTACAGTGACCAACATTGCATTTTTTTTTTTTTTGTTGGTGGTCACTCTTAACAGGTTTTACTGTAATCTGGAAACAAGTTTCGGGATATAACTTGCCTCGTGTGAGGTGGCTTAAAACATATTTCTAGGATTTTCTTCTCCGTAATTAATCCAAATCTAAAATTTTTGATCAACATTTAGTGGCAAAAAGAATCAAAGCAAACGATCCACGATTAATCAACATTTTCAAAATTTCAGATAAACGTTTAAGGTCCTCAGCTGTATAATTAAAAAATCAATCGGTGTGGTCGAGCCTGCAGCTTGTTGAAGATTAATGCCTTTTAAATGGAAAACATGCTAAACCATAGTGTCATTATACTGGAAAGCAGTAAACAAACTTCACCCAAATAGAGAATAACAACGTTGGCACTAGTGCGCATGCGCAGTAATGGACGAAGAACCCTACGGGTATTCGGCGTTGCGTGGCAAAATGCGATGGAGAACAAAACCTTTCAATGTCGGAATGAGAATGTGTTTTGTCTGTCTGTAAAAATGAAAACAGACTTTGACAGAAGAGTTAATTTAAAGCGCGTGGGGTTAATTCACACTGACGCAGCCCATTAAATGCTCACTTGGCGGTGAAGAGTATCATGATAACAGCCATTTTTTTTTCTTCAACAAAAATTAGGGTTACATGCGATTGATCTCGATTTTATTCGGCGAAAACACTGTCTTTTAAATGTCCATGCACGCAACGCATGGCAATCAACAAAAAATTGTCACTTATAAGTTGAAAACTGCAAAATCTGCAGCACTTACTAGTTGAAAACTGCAAAATCTGCAGCACGTCAAGTTTGGAGACATTAATAGCGGAACTCAAACAGACAAACTAATTTCAGCGGAACTGCACCGTCGACCATTTAAACACGGTGATAGCAATTCTGCTTGACCCTCTTTTGAGAATGGAGCTCTGTGATTGGCTTGACCAACTGCAAAGTCCATTGCAGAAGTGAACTTGAAAATTCCGAATTAAAACAGCTCCAGCTTAAATTTCGTACTAGTGTGAAAAATCTCCTCATAAAACCGGATCTGCTGACCAAAACCGCGTCGTTTTCTCCTTGGACACTCAAACAAATGGACTTTGCAGAACCGCTTGAGTCTAACGCGCATGCTCGGCCAAATTGGGCCAGAAGCTAGGCGGGTACCTAAAAATTGCAAAACTGCACTGTCGTTTTGAGTACCCCTACTGTCGCATATTCGTAGCTTTCAAAGCTTACAAGAATTCGCTCACTGTCTTCTCAACTTTCTGACAGTTCGAGCTTCCTTCAAATTCGGCCCTTTGGCGGACAGCAAAGCTATTTAACCATTTGTGCAAGTTGAAGTACATTGTATAAACAGGGACATTCGCACCCGCCGCCGGCTACAGGTGGCGCTGCAAGCTATTCAAAGTTAGAGAGCCTACCTAAAATGCTATGTAAAATGCTACATAAAATTCTACATGTAGGCTCTCTATTCAAAGTGCTGGGTGTTCGATACGAAACAAGTCAAGAGACCGAGCACGTACCCGAGCCAATGCGCATCATGTTCCATTCTGCGGGAATCCGACTCGCCCCCATTGATTGCGGATGACCGAGCATTTTAAGTCCAATGATATACAGTATATAGGTTCAGGTTCTTCGCAGCATATTTCCACTATTCCCGACCATCAAAGCCCACCCAAATCCCCGATTTCTTTTAACGTCAGTTGACGCAACCAGCCATTTCTAGGTGACGTCAAACGAAAGACACTCTCGGTTGGATTCCTCTCAACATCACGTACGATGGGATTAATTAGACAAACAGAAGAGGATGTGCTGGAAATAGGGGCTTATTAAAATCCCATGAAACGACTACAAGTGGTTCATTAAAAGCTCGCGCAAGATTGAATTCGCTAATCGACGATTACTCCGAGCAGAATGGGTTTTAGGGGCAAGGAAGGGCAGGAAAAAAACCGGATGTCAGACGCACGAAAGGGAAGTGCAAAGGCCTGATGCAGATGTACGATTAATGGTAATGCCAAATTTGAACATCTCTGCTAATGAACCGAGTGTTCGAAGCCCTTCGCAAAAAAAAAAAAAAAAAAAATCGTTTAAAAAGCAGAATTACTGCGCAAAAAAAATGGCGGATTTTCCCTCCATCAGACCACATTAAATCCCAACTTGCCAGTGCGTGTAAGATAGGAGAGAACCTGGAGAAGAATGGAAGAAATTAAAAATTGCATCGTCCATGTCAGTCGTTCAACCCGTGAGAAATGAAGCCCGAAGAATGCCGCAATTTCGCAAAAAGCCAGGTATTTCGAGGAGAATTGAAGGGCGAGGGGGCAAGTCCTTTCTCCGAAAAAAAAAATAAACAACTGCCGAAAAAAGCAAACTTCTCACGTGGCCGTGAAGTGGAGATAATTGATAGAGTACGTTCGGCGCCCTCTCGGGGGCGCCACCGTCTGCGTGCAGGTAAAAGCGCCCTCGTCGCCATGACGGACGAGCTATTAAAAGAGGAAATCGATCGGCGATGATGTCCAGAAATAATCAAATATTAAGGACAAAAGATGGGGGAGAGGCAACCGAGGACAATGCCACTGCTGCCACCAGCACGTCAATTTCAAAAAATTGGACGCGCTGATGTTCTCCCTTAAGAATCGGCGGCGGCCATCTTGAACGGCCAGAAATCGAAATTCGATTTCCACTTTTTTTTGTGGAAATATACTGCGCTTTTTTTATGGTTCCTGCTAGTTTTATGTTGGCCCCTGGCGGATGGGTTAAGAAATCCGTGCGATGTACTGCCCAGAAAATTCGAAAACTGCTTGAGAATAGAGGGAAAAGACAGGGATGACTTTCTTCGTGTTCATGGTTTATGGATGCTGAAAGGGTCGAATAAATCTTTTCAGAAGTATTCCAAAACATGCTTTCCAGATTGGATGTGTCTCAAAACAAGTTTTCAAGAAACAGTGCAAAAAAAGTTTCCAGAAGGAGGAAAAAAAACGTTTTCCATAAGCATATTCCAAAACAATGCCTTCCAAGAAGCATTCCAAAACAATGCCTTCCAAGAAGCATTCCAAAACAATGCCTTCCAAGAAGCATTCAGCATTCCAAAGCAATGCCTTCCAAGAAGCATTCAGCATTCCAAAGCAATGCCTTCCAAGAAGCATTCCAAAGCACTGCCTTCCAAGAAGCATTCCAAAGCAATGCCTTCCAAGAAGCATTCCAAAGCAATGCCTTCCAAGAAGCATTCCAAAGCAACGCCTTCCAAGAAGCATTCCAAAACAACGCTTTCCAAGAAGCATTCCAAAACAACGCCTTCCAAGAAGCATTCTAAAACAACGCCTTCCAGAAACATTCCAAAACAATGTCTTCCAAGAAGCATTCCAAAACAATGTCTTCCAAGAAGCATTCCAAAACAATGCCTTCCAGAAGCATTCCAAAACAATGCCTTCCAAGAAGCATTCCAAAACAATGCCTTCCAAAAAACATTCCAAAACAATGCCTTCCAGAAGCATTCCAAAAGCTTTCCAAAAACATGTTTTCCTGAAGCATTCCAAAAAACGTATTCGGATTTCACCTTGATTTATGTCATGCAGCAAACGAAGACAATTAAAAACATACACAATAATATGTTCGTCGTTATAACAATAACGAGAGGTTTTCCCCATTCCATTAAAGTTAATGAAGGTAATAATTAAAACTGCTTTATTCCTCCATTTCAAATTTGAAACTATAGACAATGTAACAAAAAAAATGGTTATAAACCCCCACCACGTGACTATTTACAGCTTATTGTTATTCGCTCCTGTCCCTGTCGGTTTCCGAAAGCAAAATCTTTCGCAGAAAACAAAAAAAAACGGGATCTGCTATAACCACCGGGCATCGCATGTTCACAGATGGCGCTCGTAATCTCGAACCGGGTAATTTTCAGCGCCATCTACGGACGCCCGAGGTGACGAATAAACATGTTTGTTCGCGATGCAATAAAACCCAGCATCAGAAATTCAAATCAAAGATACGACTGTGGAAGGGGTGTGGGAACGAAGAAAAAATGATCGAAAAATGATTCAATTTTTTGCCCTAACCGTTTCCCGACCACACGCTGCAATATCCATAAAAATCAAAAACGGACCCTGGACGGAAAATTGGACAAATGAAATTGGTCGAACACTTGACTGCGAAAATGAGATTCCACTAAAGATAGGTCCAATGGCTTCCATCGGCGACCATTGACAATCCAATCACGTAGGCCAGGGGCATAAAAACAAAAAAAAAAAACTGACCGATTTCGGGGGTGGACAGTCCCCATTAATACAGAAATGGCCAGAACTCTCGACAGGGGGGGTGCACATGAAATAACGTCGAAATAATAACGCCAAAAAGAGAGGGGGGAAAAAAAAAAAAAAAAAAAAAAAACGTTACGTAGTCATCTTTAAACGCGAGGCTTCTGTCTTTTTTTTTATATTTTCGGTTAAGAAGAAAAAGAAGATAAAAAAAACTAAACCGCTCGAATAACAATTTTAAATCGCGATACATTTTATGGGGCGGAAAATGCGCTCTTTATCCGCGCACTCAATAAGGATTCCAATAAACGGCATTTGCCAATTTTCCACTCGCGGCGCACGTGCTTAGGGGCGAAATATGACGACAAAATGGCCGCCGACGACGAGCGGGGGCACATTCCGAACATGCTAAGCATTTTATCGAATTCCATCTACGGCGAACGCAGTTTTAAACTGCCTTTGAGACGCATCGAGAAACCGAAAAACCTCTAATGAGGTTCCTGCCCACAATGCACCGCTTTACGCGTTTTAATAGGCGAAATTTAAGATGAGCTACGCCTTTTCAAACGGAAGTCTCCATCCTCAGCCAATGAGAGACGTCCGTGTATCCTGTTCGATATTATTCCAACCTTTTCTGCATCCCACAATGCACCCATTCACGCTTCTCCCACGCTTCCCCCGGAAATTTCATGTTTAACTTCCCTGACTTTCCAGGTTTTTAAAGAAATTTCCCTTACCAATGACATATGTCAATCATGTTATCCATGATTTTAAAGTCGGCACAGGACAATATATTCAAAATTCCCTGACTATTCCAGGTCTGTATGGGGGGAACCCTGGCCTTTGAAATGGAGAGTTCGATCTTGAGCCAATGAGAGACGTTTGTAATCCTGTTCAATTTTAGGTCTAGGCAATGAGAAGCACTTCGCATCCAACTACTTGACTGTGCCACTCTACGCGATTCCGTTTCACGTCCAATTTACACTTGGGTGGAATCAGGTGGCCGATGCCGGGAAATTTTAAAATTTACAGGCAGGTTTTTTTAGGATCAACATTTAGGTGGATCCAAATATTCCTGCAAAAATTTTAAGAATTTCAGCATCTTTCAAAGATTTTGAATGCCAAACAAGAACGAAATGATAAAAAACATTTCGTTCTTGTTTGGCGTTCAAAATTTCAAATTTAATTTAGGGTAAGGAAAATGTATCGAAGGGGTAATTAAGTATCAGAAGTGCATCCATCAACTGGGCAATGTAGTGTATTTATAAAGATTGAGCATTTCACTTTAGTCTTTTAATGCCTTTAAGATAAGCCACTTTATCTTACTTTACTAAGTGGAGCTTAAAAGTAATGAAATTCTTTGGAAAGCTTTTTGCATTTATCCATGTTTGCTTATTTTTTACAACAACACCACCCCCACCACCAACAAACCATGTATAGGAGAAATTAGACGAATTTTTAAGACAGAAAAATTGAATGGCAAATCTACATTGGGGAAAATGGTTATGTTACAGGTATAAGGTATTATTGATTTCAGGAGTTGCTTGGGAAATTTCTAGAATAACCGAGTGCCAGTTTACTCATACAGTAGAACCTCTATTCTGTCAACTAATTCGAACCAGGGTGGTTGACAAAGTCGAAAAGTTGACATAATGGAGGTTGAAATTCCAACCACTAGAAAACTAATTTTAAACAATATGAAACAAGTCAATTAAGTATTCAAAGTTATTTTATCACATTACATGTACATATACATGTATATCACTTTTATTGGGCAGGTTTAAAAAAATCATGAATCTTCTTCTGTTTTACCATCTTTATTTTTTTTTTGTCAAAGCCAAATCCCTTTTATTTTTAGTTGAAATAGCTGGACTACTGCTAGGAGCAGGCTTCAAACGAGGTACCCTAATGTATTTAATTAATTTTCTAAAGTTTGAGGCCAAAAAACACACCGTTTGGTGGGCAGGATACACGTGCCTATATTAGAGGTTGACAGAATAGAGGTTTTACTGTATATCATGAACTGAACCCCATCGTAGGGGACAATAGGGTGAAGGAGGGGTCAATTAACGTTAAATAACAATTTAAATCAGAATTACTGAACACTATTGAACAAAAGTAAGAAAACGCACCTTGATCTCTGCCAAACTGAACTACATTTCAGCAATCCTGCAGCCGATTTTTAGCCAACATGGGCACTTTCGCATCATATACACCATGACAGTTCAAATTTTGGAGGGTTGACCCAGATTGTCAAAGCATGTGAAAAAACGTCACGGGGGGTAACCCACGCCCCTGGTGGACAATCCGAAACACCCCGCCAAAATTCAAACCCCAAAAAAACACACGAAACGGAAGTATCCCAACCAAATCGAGAGACATCTACCAAAAAACGGCTGAGAACCACATGAAATCAGCAACAGTCCTACAGAGAATTCAAAGTGAATAGGAAAATTTCTTGGCAGCCTCCTGGCCAACTGTGTGGACGACTCCATCAATCTTGATGGAGTCGTCTCTACTGTAGTCGTATTATATTTTTTTTCCCATATCTTTTACTGGTGAACTGAATTTAAATGTGTAATTCTTAATCTTTTGTTAGTAAACTTGAAGAATGGCGCATGTGCGCCGAAACGTCGTTTGAGATGAAAATAACGTCTGGTCGTGTACTGTTTTATTGATTTTTCCTCCGACCACTTGAAGTGAATCATGTTTATCTATAACATAACATAAATTTGTATGAATGAATTAATGATAGTGTTAAATCTTCATATAAGCCAAAATCCCTCCATACTGTGAGTAAAATCATGTACGGTTACTTCACCCCTATTTCTAGCATGTTGAATACCTGCTTTTTAGATCCTTTTTTGAATTCAACCATGAAAACCAATTGAAAGCTTTAACACTTTGCATGGCATGCCCTCCATAACCACCGTGGGGTATGATAGCAATACTATACTTAGGCTTAAGTGGGATTGATACACTGTTTGACAAAGGGATGCCATTGTAAAGCGGCACAAGAAGGGATCAATTTGATACAATTTTTGACATAGCATGCAAAAGTTTTCAGTCTTATCTTAAAATTTTCACATCCGAAATGCAGTAATCGATCATTTCTTGTTTTAGAATAAACTTACTGTTTGCCTGCACTTGTAAAGCATGCCATTTCAGAAATTTTTCCTTCCAGACTTTGAAAACGAGTCAGGCTTGTAAAATTTAACATCTGGTATGGGCCCCCTATAATTTTGATTTTCCACAGAATTGAACACATGACCTTATTGCTAGTAAACACAGGATTAGGAAAGTAGATGTGGTTTTTGTACAGATATTCTAACACAAAATAACCATCATATCCTTTCATATAATGGGCCAAAAATATGAAAGGTTGTACTGGTGTATCCTTTTCCTTTTTCTTCGAAATTGGATGTCCACTTCTTTAGATGAATACCAAATTGCAAAACTTATCCCTTGTATTTGATTCATTGTCGCTATTAAATATTTTTTGCTTTTCCATTAAGCTATCCTCAATCTGCACTACAACTAAATTGGCTTTATGGACATCAGTTTCCTGCATTGCCTCAAAGTTAAAATAAAACACTATTGGTTGCAAGATGTGTATTGATTTAGCCTTTTTTGCAACAATTTCTAAAGTGGAATCAGCTTTTTTTCAGGTCTAGGGTTTATTCTAGCTTCTTGGTTATCATCATTTACATTCACGGGTGGCTTATTTGGATCTGGCAGTTGCTGAATGTAGCAAAGATGGTCTCTTGCCACCTGCTGCTTACAGTAATTGCATTCATGCAATATACAGTTATGGACTGTACCCTTGCGCATTGTTAATTAACGTGTTTTACATCGCCAAAATGTGAAACAAGTTTGATTTGCTAAGTGCAGTTGCTTACAGGAATCACCCTTAAAATATCTAATGCATGTTCACATTTCATTTTTGCTCGGGTTTACACTGACCATCTTTGCAACTGGGGCATGTTTTGAGACACTTATGGCGGGCTGGATCTGTCAAGCCTAGAACAAACACACCGACTACAATAATAATTAGCAGATTCAAATTGATGCCTTATCTGTAAGTATAATTTATTTTCTACCTTTTAAGCATTATATACAAAAGTAGGAGTGGTTGATAAAGCAGGCCTTTTTAGTTAGCACGGCAAAGTGCTGGTCATATAGCAACAAGGATAGTAGATTGTCACATGTTTCCGGTCCTTTTAATATCGGTGTAAAATTAGCTTCTGCACTGTATATAAAGATTTTGTAGCCTTCCTCAATAAGGTGGCCCTGAAACAGTTGAAATTCGACTACACCGCATGGTCCTTCTCTAATGCCAGCACGTTGATGGAGATTGCGGTCTTCTTTTCTTTGACGCCGCGATCGAATATTGAACAATTGTTTATGTAACATTTTATCTTCTTTTGAGGCCCCCATTTGCTCACTTTTATAATGCGCTTTAGCTATGACTAATGAGCAAGCAAAGCAAAGTTGGTCAGTATTAGCTATGCTGGTAATAGCGCAATGCTTCTCTTTCAGCCATTCTGTAAGTTTGAGGTAGATGCACAACCGACAACACCCTTTTGGCAGCCACTCTGATCCTGGTGTTGGCATGGTAGTAGTTGTAATGACGATTCTGAGAGAGTTTGCATCCAGGTCTAAACCATCATTACTCTGGTCCGTTTTCATGAAATCCTGAAGCTCACGCCTCCCGTTGAGTTTGTCGCATTTCATGTAAGGCATGTTAATAGCCCGCTTCCATGATTTGCGTGCAATTTAAAAATGGACCATATCATAATTCTTTAAGTAACCTGTATCATTGTTGATAATAGACTGAAAAATTTCTTCTAATTTCTCAGCATATTTGAAGGGCTATCTTTGACAGCCTTGTTTACTCTATTGGTAACATCCTGTGTTTTTAATTTTGAGAAGCGCCTAACAGGGTCTTCCACCAAATCGTAGAAGTCCTTAGGCTCAAAAGCCATTTTCTTCAGGCTTTTACCAACATGCTGAATAGAAAAACCTTTGTAAGTTATTTTGTAAAATTAAAACTATATAAAGTAGCTTTCTGTGAAAAACACCTCTGATGATGATGTCGATGGTGATGATGATGATGATTGAGAAGGGTCATCCTGTCCTGCATCATCATCATCATCATTTTAAGGAACGTCCCTCCTGTGTGATGGTCCTGGCTAAGGCTCCCACACCACTTGCACCTCCTCTACACTATTTTGACATTCCTAGTTTAATTCTTATTATTAGCCAACATGTAATATTTGCCTTTTATTCTTGAAAAGTAAAATAAAAATACACACATTAATGGCACTTTGCTTTGATTGTTGTTGTTTTTGTTGTTGTTCATTATAACCATCACCGGCTTGAGAGGTTGTTCCATCTAGTGGCGTTGTAGCTATTTCAGGAAAATCTGGAAAATCTTTCCAAACTTGTTCCACATCAGTCTGAGGGGGTTGCAGTTTCAGTTTTATTGTCTTTCTTAAGCTTTAACTTTTGAGCTAATTGGTGGCGTTTGAGTTTTGCAGCCTGTTAAGCCTTTCCCAGCTGGCAATTTTTCTTTTTCAAAAGTTGTCCATCTACAAATGAAGCACATTTTAGGGTTTAGCATAGAATTTAAAAGCTGCATTTAGAAAATCACATGTGTTTTATCCAATGATGTTGTTACTTTTCACCATAACACAAAGGACAATGTCTTATTAAGAGGGACTCCTATGGTGCGATTCGCACCCACTCACACCCCATTTGGTCGTTTAAAAAATCGATGCCTAAGGTGACATCGGCGGAAAAAGAAAACATTGTCAGTTTTTTAAAAATTAACGAAAAGAAGAAATAAAAAGTGTAGCAAAATCAGCGACACCCTCTGTTGCCTAAACTTTTTCGTTTCACTGGAAATGATCCCGTTATATCATTCAATTCAATTTTCAATTCAACTCAGTACCCTACAGTCAGCAACTAAATGCCATATGGTAGGGGGGACGAGCCCATTTTCAGGAGAAA
>JAQGAO010000033.1:0-63992 GCA_034697705.1 Ommatoiulus sabulosus | reverse complement strand
AACTTGGAAAAATACAGGACGTCTTTTATGGATGATCCCTAGTATGCTTTAGTTACATGTAAGTTTAATATGGTATCACGAAACAGTGAAAACTGACGACTAAAATTGATTTTTTTAAATTCCGCTATTATTAGCTGGTTTGTGAACCTAACTTGACATACCATCGCGTCATTGTCAAATGATCGATTGGCAGTGTCAAAAGGCTGAATTTCAAGAGTTGGTAAAAATGTCGAATCCAGAAAATCTCTGGTCAATGCGTCCTCACTAACCCGGTGGCCGGTGGACCTACAATTATTCGCTCCACCTAGCTTCATTTTCAATTTTTTATATTTTTTTATTTTCAAATTCTTGAATCCCATCATCCATCTTGTCAGCAACAAACACCTGTTTTCTTCCCTGTTCGCAGGGTCGACCAGACAACATTTTTCCCCGACGGAAAGGCATATTTGTACGTTGTTGAAGAGACGAGGTTCACTTACCCCTTCTGCTTTCTAAGGCGCATTAGTAGTATTATTAGCTATATTCTCCCGAAAAATCGTACGTAGGCAAAAGCTCCTTTGTATGAGCACTATTAATAGACCATAAAAATAAGACATTTGCAGACATTCTTGACAGAGATGAAATTTTTAAGACCAGACTGGAAAAAAAGTTTCGGATATAAAATACTGAGTTTATTCGTTTCTTATAGTGCTGAAGGGAATATTTTAGAAACTTTTTTTTTTACATCTTCCATTTTAACCACTTTTTGTTTGCCCGAACTTGCCCTTGTTTTGAAAACTGGAGAAACTGTGACAAAAACGTCGGTCTTGCTCGGGAATTTCTTTGAAAGAACGAACTCTCGCGTTATTTTTAATAAAACCTCCGTGTGTCTAGGTCCTCAGCATCTGTTTGGTTGAAGCTTAGGAAATAAGTCTAGTCTGAGACTAGACCCAAAAAAAGAAAAAAAGAAAAGTTTCGTCGTACGTGTTATGTTTGCATTGCATTGGGTGACGATGAAGGTGAACGACCAAATTAGATTTCAAAGCTAGGATTTAGGGGACGAGGCCTAAAAATATGTAGACTGGTGCTTTTAACCTCACTAAGTACTCTTGTCTCGCGCTAATTCGCAGTTATTTTTACTAAGAAACAACTACGGCCAAGCGTCTGCCGAAGAAATTTCATTCAGAAACCTCCTGGAGGCCATCTGGTGACAGCATTGCATCATGCGATGTACAGTAGATGTGTATAACTAGGTAAACAGTATAATAGGCAGCTTCGTGATTGTATTTTCTCTAAACCATATGGGTTGTATTCTAAGCATCAACTCCTATAAATTGACTTGAAGATACTTGAAGCGAGTCAAGGGTGAAGCGAAAGAGTTTATACGTGCAATGGCGCTTGGAGCAGATGCTTAACAATGCAGTAAATATGTTCCCCTCCAAGCTGCTTGCAAGCAAAATTTTCTTCATTCGAACATATTTGTGAACAGTTCAAGATAACACTGAAATGCACAAGTTTGCGAAATTAAAGAATTCATTCCCCCATTAAATTTAAAGGATTTTTCATAAAAATAAAGTTTCGGTTAGATTAATTATACAAGTATATAGTGATAAGTTGTAGCGTGATGACCCCCGTGTTAATTCGCACATATTCCGCGTAAAATATTATAAGGGAAATAGGCCGTAGATTACTGTTTGTTCTAGCCATATCTATCACGCAACAGTGATGTAAGTCCATGGCACCCAGATGGGATATGTAAGCTTATATAAAGTTGCTGAACAACGACCCTTCGTTAAGTGCTAACAAATGGCACACGTTTCTTCCTCAGTCTATTTTTGGTATTGACCGTACGTATGTAGTAGCCATCATGTACTCATAACTATCTGCAACTCATTATTAAAGAGTTAATGCTCATAAAAAGGCTGTGCAAGTTTTACTTCCCCTCATTTTACAGGCTTCTGTTTAAAACATGGGCGTTCAAGGAAATTCTTACCCATGCAAAGATGTGGGCGTTTGCGCACCCTTCATTAAAATTCACCCGGCAGGTTGTACCCTGCCCCTTTCAAACTTCACTTTCATAAAAATGAAAGTTTTGTATTGAAATGTATCCTTATCCATCGGTGTGACTGTAGCGGCGCTGCTTACTCGCACCCGACCTCAGCGGCGCGGCGATGCTAAACGAAGAAATGCACGTCGCGCACTGATTGGTTCGGATATTCTGTCGAGCCTATATGAGCGGCGTGTTGAACTATCCAAAGACTTGGCCAAAAAATTCCCGACTTTTGCTTAAGCCTTGGCACATACATGTAATCTCACTGATAGACTTAACTGTAACATTGTTATAAATGATTGCAGCGTTATTAATTGATAAACACGGACTTTGACAGGAGCATGCTCTGTATAAAGACAGATGACGAGAAACAAACTGATGACATCACTGGTTTCGTGATGCATGATTTTTATGATGGCAGTAATAAAGCGTTCTACTATTAATACACGTACTATTAAGGAAGGGGGAAAAGTCTGAAATAACTTAATGACGGGCTGGCGCGTTAAAGTTATGCTAAGGTCGTGCGGAATTAAGAGTGCGTTGGGTGCAGCAGGATCTGTCAGTGATTTCATCTTGATGGCGTCTGATTGCGTCAGGTGGGGGCGGAAGTGTCGCCAAAGCCTCGTCAAATCTTTCATTTAAATACCTCTGCTTGATAAGCGTGTCATGTTTGACGCTTAACCCGTCACTTTAAATTTTTCCGCCTTCACCCCCCTCCCCCTTCGTTTTTACTTCATTTTTTCTTTTTTAATTCCGTCATGGCCAATTAATGCCATTAACATCCACTTTTCTCATTTGCCTGTCCTGTATCATAAGAGCATTTAATAGGATGAACCTCGCATATGATTGCACAATTCTGCCAATTAAAGTTGCACCACTACTATCACGCGTGAACATACATATATATGCCGATACCTGCCGAAAAGTAGAAAAATACAACCCATGTCTTTAATTGCAAAGGTGATAGAAACTTGAATAACCTTTTTTATCCCTCTTCCGTGAAATGATTCGTGGGCAAACAAATAAAAATCAAAACTGACGTGCGGGTGTATTTTATTTCAACATTGTTCTAATCAATTCATTCCATCGTTTCAAACGCCACACATTAGTTGTCGTTAAAAACACTAGAATTTGAGCACATTTGCAAATCGCCTTATATCAAGACGGTTTTAAGCCATGCAAATAAGCTCAAAATTACTGGTTTGAGCATCATCTCATCATCCTATTTCGCGAAAAATTTGATGGCATTTCGCTCATAGATAAAAAAACAACTGGAAAAAATCCCGTTAATTCTATCCGGTTCAGGAAGTACAGTTTAACGTTATATTTTTAGAATGAACACGGATGCACCTTCCTGGTGCAGAGTTCATCTCGATGAGCTGGAAGAAATCCTGAGGAAGGATTTTCGATATAACTATAAATAATGGCATAAAACGAATTTCAGCTTTCAGTATCATCTTCTTCTTTCGTTTTTCAAGAAGTAAAGCGGAAATTAATGCCTATATTTTTTACGGCATTTAACTTCTTGCACTTTTGATCTCTTTGAATTTATATTTCCAGCGTATCGTAGCTTTGGCACAGACTCGCTTATATCTTCTGGCGCGTATCCATTTTTGCCATAAAAACTTTCAGAGTTTTAAAAAGAAGGGCATGGCAATTTGACTCTATCTCGCATATGTTATTATTATTGGGTGCATTTTGAATTGGGGGATGAGCACTATCTTTCCCTCGGCTTTATTTATTCCTCGATATGATTTTTTTTTCTGTTTTATTTACCTTTGCCTTAGATGAATGTCTGCATTCATCCTTCACGTTCATAAAACTCAGTTCTCTTTATTTGTTTAACTTGTTATACTGCATATTGGATATGAATTTTGCATACATCTGTCTGAATAGGAATTTTATACGAATTCGTTTAATCTTTATGACGGGCAATAATTTTGCCTATTTTCTGCGCCAAATACTAAAGAAAACTGGTGCTTTGCATGCGAATGAAGAGAAAGTAATATGAAACGAACAAATACAGGGTGTCCTCCAGATCATAAAGTGCAGGTAATTGAATTCCTTTCTCTTCATTCTTTTTCTTTATAATTTTAGGTTGAACATCTGTTAGTTTTAAAACTTAGAAAATTTGTAACACATTTAAATATAATTAACAATCATTGTATTTGCATGATAATTGCACGGTTTTCACCTTATATTGCACCAAAGCAGTTTTTCACGCAAATATAGAATAAACTTTATCAGGGTTCCCACAGACCTGGAAAACCTGGAAATTTTTTGAAAAAGTCATGGACACTCAACGTATTAATATTGTCACGATCCAAAATTAATGCTTCTGCTGTTAGCTCAGGGCCCATTTGCAAACTTGTAAAAAGTTTCTCAGTACAAATTTGCAAAATTTTGAACGGTTTGAAACTGTTGAAAATTTTGTCCTTGGATTTTAAAAATTCTCAAACCTTTTCAGAGTACAAATTTGCAAAACTTTCAACACTTTACGAATACAATTTTTCAAAATTGAATGTAATTAATAAATTTTGAAAAATTTTGAATCAGGGAAGTTAAAATATGAAATTTTTGGGGAACCCTGCTTATATTTCAACGTTGTTTTTATATTTAAAAACGTTGATACAAATGCATATTATGTCATAGGGTTTGATATCACGGACTTTATCATTTAGACATCCTGTATTTCTACACGTTATATATGGTTATAGTGCTAAAGGCGTCTGTGCAGCCAAATGCTAGTTTCCCCCCTCATTCTTGCATACAAGCAAAATAATCAGAAGCGAGATTGTTATTAAAACGGGCCAATGGGAGGGCGCAATTATGGTTCATGTTTTGGGGCATTTTACTATTTATTTTGTTTCTGTAAACGACTGGGCTGCATGTGGTAACCATCTTTGGACATGAAAACAAACTCCCCGTTGCCTGCGTGAGGCGTATACAGTAGCGTCTTTCATAAATCTATCCGTGGATTTACCTTTTGTTCGCCATCTTGGCCCGATGGGACGTCCCATTCGGGGAATAACTGAAAGCCATTTGTGGGTGAGTGAATTTCAAGGGAAGAAACATACATCTCACTCAGATTTAATCTGCATTGGCAAACTCATTTTACTGTATTTCAATTTCCGTTTTTCGAATTTTCTCTCTTGCAATTGCGAGAACAAGTTCTCCTTTTTAATGATCGAGTGGCTGTGCATACGTGTACATTTAGTAAACATAAAACTCTTAATCCGGCTTTCGAACCAAATAATGTAAAAATAATATTATCCAATCAAAACATTCACTTCCGATGCGAGAAACCTAAATAACTTCTTTCAACTTGTCATCGTTGAGTGAGGAGAATATTGCGTCGGAAGCCAATTAGTCGTAGATTAGATATTAAAAATTGGTGGTAATAAATGCTAGACGTTCAAATCTCGTTATAAAAGCAGTAGCTTCGTTTAGTCTTTTATGGGTCAAATGCACTTCATCGTCTTAACGCGAAAACGCTATTTATTTAATGGGTTTGCTTCTTAAGGAGATGATTTATCGAAATTTCTAGACTTTTAGAGAGACAACTTTAAATAATACATTATATACTAAAGCTTTCGTATACTCTGAATTTTTTATCCGCGCAAGGCCAATGCTTAAACTATAAGCATTACGTCAATTTTGCACCAGCTACTTCATGTCTGCCAAAAGGGGCATTCGCAATGCTTCTGTCTGAGTACCCCTACATGCTAATCATAGATGTGTTTACGGGATTGTGTTTCTCGTTTCCAGTCGTTGTGGAAGTTGTTCTTCCAAATTTCCAAAATTGCACATACATGTATTTATTATAATTTATATAAGTATTCACGCTCCAAATTTCCAAAATTGCACATATATTCATGCACTGTAAAAACAATCTTAATTTAGACATGTTTCAATTCTTAAATTTTCCAAAACGTCTAAAGTTCTGGTGCCTTTAACGAATATTAGACATGAAACATGTCTAAATTAAAATTCAATTTTGACAGCGTGTATTTATATTATTATATAAGTATTCACGCAACAGTTTACTTTTAATATGTTGCGTAGATTTCAGAAGTACATGTAGTTTTCTTCGTAAAATATACCGTCAAATTTCTTTCTGGACGATATCAGTTACTAAATCCCTTTCGGGCAAGTTTCTAAATGAGAAGTTTTATTCATTATCAGTGATAATTTCCACGAAACATTATAATCCTTTTAAAATGGAATATTTTCGATGCATCTCCCCTCGCCACTCCGATTTAATGAGGTGAAATGAAACGCTGTAATGTTTCTTGATATGAAAACGGTCGAATTTTCTTCTTTTTCTGTACACGATGCGGCATCGCAACAAGATTTCAAGTTTCGTCGTGAAAGAAAACGCTCCCCATAATTGCATGTACGAAAAGTTATTTTTATTGAAATTTAATTCAAACCAAAGAGAAAAATTGCTCTTTACCAACTTAACGATTCTCGGCAAGCTAAAGGGACCCGCGAGCTAATATTTCAGAAAAACCTGGAAGAGAAGTCACTCACCTTTTCTTAAACACTTTCAAAGACGGGATAGGATTTCTAATGCCTTATCAGATATTCATATTTACATAAAATCCATCTGATGTTAGACGGGAACATTACAGTTGGCATTCACTCAATGCGTTTGACATCCTAGACGCTTTTGACTGCATTTTCACAAACATGTTTCTCCGAATTTTGATCTGAGTTTGCTCATCACCGTTAGCATTAGTGACGGTATAAGTCAATGGTGGACTTGGGCCGTTTATAAAGAAAATAATAAAATGTTGCCCCGAACATGTCCCTTTTCACCTTCATTTTATAGTGTGCAATTAAGGAATCTCGTATATCTGACATAATGTTCCTCGTTTCAGGTGTTTCAAGTAGCTTATATCATCGTGAAAGCGGCCAATTCACCCCGTCCAGGAAATTGGATTCTTGAGAGGTCGCTGGACGGAGAAACCTTCAAACCTTGGCAGTATTACGCCATTAATGACGTCGAATGTTTCGAAATTTTCGGAATTCCTCCCACCATCGGAATTCCGAGGTACAGGAGCGACGATGAAGTCATTTGCACGTCCATCTATTCTCAACTGGAGCCTCTGGAGCACGGCGAGGTGACGTCACCACGTCCAATTGTCTCACTGAAAACGCGTCATGCTAATTGTATTTTGTTAAAAAAAAAATACCTGCATTTTTCTCTCCTACAGATACATACCTCTTTGGTGAAGGGACGACCAGGAGTGACGGGTCCTAGTGACAAATTACAGGTAATGAAATTCAAGTTTTCGAGTTTTTTGGGATGTTTGAGCAGGTGGTTTATCTTTCACAAAAGATGTCATTCGTTACCAGAAAACAAAATGCAAGACTAATGGAAGGTTAAGCTATTCCCATGATCGCGTAAAATAAGAAAACGTAGTGTAGACCACAATTAATTATAACGTATTGGAATAAATAACATACATGTAGGTGTAGAAACATTAAATAATAAAGGTAATTCCAATATATATATACGTTAATTAGTTCACATTAAAATCCAGGTATATTGTTTAAGAGAGTTACAAAATGTGTATTTCTTTTTTTTTTATTCCCACTCCCCTCCCCCGATGATCAGCCATAATGTTGATTTTCGTGTGCCTGTAGCAAAATATTAGGACATTTCTTCGATTTTAGTAAATAACGACCATTTTCACTGCATCTTTTACCTGATGTTGTGTATGCGCGATTACTGATTTCTCGCAAATGTTGGGTAGTCTCCACAAAGATAAATTCAATGTGCACCGACATTCCAGACAGGCAAACAACCTGTTCCCTCCTTTCATAAAACGTACATGTATATTTATATTTAATTTTCAAATGTTTCGGGGTATGGTTAGGAATTTACGGCAGCCAGGTACATACGTTTACGACTTCAAAAAATCCGAACTCTACACGCCGATTTGATGACCGTCACACGCCGGAACTGGGAAAAGGTTTACAAGTCCGTCACAAGGAGGGTAAGTTGTCATTTTTGGCCTTTTTTTAAAATTTGAAATAGGAAACAGGTGTACTGTTTAATGTACATCCATCATTTCGAATCTTGGGTATTTTTGCTCTTCTCCGAGGGAGAAAAACTGAAATTTTTGGTTGAGTTGAGCAACGCGTTATGCTAATGAGTGCATCTAGAGCAATAAAAGCGAAAAACTGGACACGGAGAGCGGATTGTTGCATGAGCCTCGCATTTTGGCCTTTATTAGTGTCGGCAAACTTCCTGATTAAAGCGAGACGTAATTATGGCCGAAAATGTGCGAAGGCTAATTAATGGGCGAAATAAGAATTAGGGGCATGGGTTTAATTTGAAACTGAAATTCCGAGCATGCATGAAGAACGCCATTCAAGCTCAAATTGAAAGCATTATAGAAATAGGAAGTATAGCCAGTAGGCATGGAGAGAAACCGAATTTAAGGAACATCGGATATAGCGAAATTAATATCCCGCGTTTAATTTGAACATGTAGAATAATTATAAGGGCGTTGGGAATCCCCGTTAATAATTACACCTCTCGGGAATTTGCTAGTAGCGAGCAAATGCTCAGTTGTAACCGAGACTAATTGGTAGTTGGGAATAACCTACTATGTAATAATACATCTGTACAGATAAACGAGCTAAGTATTGTGGAAGCGTTTCAAAATATTTAACCCTTTCGCTCCTATCGGTGGTGATTTTCATCCCAGTTTGTAGTGAATACATGTAACAGATTCACGATGAACCATGTTTTTTTACTTTTTCACCGTTTGGAATTAGTTTGACGCTAATCCTTCCTTCACTTTGGAAAATTGAATTTGCGTCTGATATCAGTATTTTAACTCAAGTTCACCTCATGCAAAAATTCGTACCGCATAATGTTTTTTTTTTTTTTTACTACATGTATTAGAAATGCAATAACACGTATACCCACTTGATGAGATTGCACTAATTAATCCAACCTCGGTACTCAGTTAGGGGCCATTCAAAAAGAACGTCCTCATGTAAGGGGGGACGATAGGTTGAGTCACGGACTGACGAACACAATGTGGACAGGGGGAGGGAAGAGGCTCAGGAGGGTATGACCAACTTGGACGTCCACTTGATAAAAAAATGACAAATAAAATCAGTTTCCAAAGTAAAGGGGAAATTGAGCGCAATATCGCATACATGATGATGTAGGTGATGTACAAATCTTCCCAAGTACAAATCTTCAACATTTTCAACTACTGTATTTTCGAGTACAGATTTGTAAAATTTTCAACAGTTTGCGAGGAGAATTTTCAAAATTTCCAACAGATTCTGAGGACAAATTGGCAAAATTCTCAACCTTTTCAGAGTACAAATTTGCAAATTAAATTTGCATTATTTTCCGAATACAATGTTTTTTAAGTTACGGACGTCCGAATGGGAGGAGGGGGGGTACTGATTGACCGGGCACAATGCGGGCATAGGGGGCCGGAGTTCAATTTAGGAAAATTTTGAGGACGTTCTTGTTGAATTTCCCCTTATCTCATGCATCGAGCATTGCTTTTAAAAGTACAACTTTCTTTGTAAACTTACAAATTTAGTTTCTACATGTACTGTACGTCTTCTACAAGGTTGACCTGGCTGGAAAACGCTATTTTTTGTCTGATTTGCTCAGGTTTTTGATCAAATGACTTATTGTTTGGAATAAAAACGTTAAAGTTGACCCAACGTTAGTGAAAAACTGCCAGCTAGGTTGGGATAAAGAAGGGGTTAAGTGACAGCCTGGCTTTTGCTATTGTGTACGTATCTCATAAATATAAATTAATGTTTTATGTCTTTACTGCCATCTTGGATCCTTTAGACTCAGGTGAGAAAAGCCGCCTTTTTTTTTTTCTTATTTGACGCGTGTTTGACAGTCTGTTGTGAAGGAACGCGTATCAAACCGAGCTGCCCCCTGCATTTGCACGAATTTCGGACATAAATTTCGCTCCCAAATAGCCATTACTTCATTTATCTTTCTTTATTCGTGTCTTGTCAATTTTTTGTGCCGATCTTTTCGAGTTTATTTCAATTTTTCACGTTAGCTTATGACTTTTTTTCCCTGCGCTCCCTATTGGTCACACTGCTTTTTCTTCATGAACATCTCGTGAATTCCTTTTCTCTGTTGGATCCTGTCATAAATAATATGGTTAGGGTGACCACCGCCTAGCTCACATGCTTGCTTTGCTGTCCGTACTTTATAAAAGTACATCGCGTACAGATATACGGGTTTAAAACGTGCTTTTCTCATTACATTTGGCGGGCTAGTGATTTATAATTTTGACCGAAATCTTCGACATTTTTTGTACCAAAACTGTCACGAGGGCAATTTCACACCATAGAGTTACAAAAATAAAACATTGAGAGTTCAGCTCAACCGATGTGAACAGGGTTTTTATTAGGCTATAGTAAAATTGAGAAATTTTGATGATGAGATCTCATGTGAAAATGGTCAAGAGTCCATAATATTGGAAAACAAATTGAAAGAAAGCTTAACTCAAGTTCTAAGACGTTCAGTTTTCCAATTACATGTACATGTAACATGTAGCATCGCAACATACATGTATAAACATGTATTTCCTTTTAACAAGGATCATAAAAAATGTTTTTCTAAAATTTCAACAATTTTACTATTTTGGAATTTGGGTTTCATGGAAAAAAATAATTGTGAACTTGTTCCTGAGAAATTCATTGTTATCAGTTGTTATACACTGGTTGTAATATGATAGTATTTGAAAGAAATACTATTTAATCGGTTAATTCGAGTCTACTCATTGGCGATTAATCAGATAAAAAATAAAATTTGTTTTCACAGCTATTTTATTCCATCAAAGACATTTCAATCGGAGGCCAGTGTATGTGCTTTGGGCATGCCAAAGATTGCCCACTTGACCAACAAACTAGGGTAAGTGCTTGTAGATTGCATTTAATACGAGGTGCGCAACCTTTACAAATTCTTCGAAAATTACATCAAAAATTTCATCTTGTCAGCGCTTAAGATGTCGGTGCGTCCATAATACATGTGGAGATAGTTGCGAGAAATGTTGTCCATTGTATAACCAGAATCCATGGAGGGTTGGCACCAGTGAAGTTGCAGGAATATGTACAAGTCAGTAGTATGACCCGTTTTGTTATCAGCCTATGGAAATAATGTCCATTCTTTTTACCTTACATGTTAATTGTTGGCGCTTGAATACAGAATCTTTAAAATTACCATAGTCGTTCAAAAAACTAGTTTTGGCAAATCAGAGAATCGTAAGCTTTAAAAAAAATGACAATAATGGTCATACCTCTTTTTTTGAAAATGATGTTATTGTTCCAATATCTTCAAGAAAAAAAAACATCAGGGATTACAACAATGGTGTGGTTCTTTTTTATTTTTTCACGTTTCAATAGAATGTCAATGTTATGGCCATGCAGAGGAATGTTATTTTGATAAAGGAGTCGCCAGCAGGAAAGAAAGCATAAATATTGAAGGAAAATATGATGGGGGCGGCGTTTGTGTCAACTGTAGGGTAACGATCATTTTCATCATCTTTCTTAGTGGTTATACCAAATTATTTTGGAGAACGGTCCAAATATTTAAGAGTTACGGTCAGTTACCACATTTTGTTTGTTTTAACCCAGGATTATACGGCGGGCAATAATTGCGAGCGCTGCATCGAGGGATATTATCGCCCGTTGGCAGTTCAACCGGATGCCTCGCAACCATGTCTGAAGTGCACTTGCGTTGGAGTTGGAACTGCTGGACATTGTGTTGGAGATGATAGTCGACTTCATGAAGGGCTGGTCAGTTGTGTTGAGAACGTTGAGTTGAATTCAATAATGTTAGCTCTTTTTTTGTGTGAATTATAAATATAACATGGATTGTAGAATCCCGGTGATTGCATCTGCCGGGAGGGCTTTGCTGGATCCCGCTGCTCTCAGTGTGGAGTAGGCTATAGAAACTTCCCGGTGTGTGACCTTTGTCCGTGCAATTTTGCAGGCACTATTAATACTGATTGTGAAGGAGAATGCATCTGCAAGGTGATTAATAATACAGTGAAAGCCGCTTAATTCGATCATGATGGTTCCAGCGATAGACTTGTGGAAAATTGATCGTATTATACGATGAGGTGACCGGATTAAGCGACTTTTTCGTAAAGGACAGCATAGGAAAAAATCCGTTCTGAATATTTTGACCAAATAAAATGGCTGACCGAATTAACAGGCTTTCACTGTAATAGTTAATTGAAAATATTAATTCTGAAGCAGGAAATCTTTTGTTAACCAATGCACTTTTATTTTAGCCAAACGTAGATGGAGTGCGTTGTGACCGGTGCAAGCCAGGGCATTTTAACTTGGATGAACACAACCTGAAAGGTTGCACCAAATGTTACTGTTTCGGCATCACAAGTCGCTGTGTAACTGCTGACTTAGGAGTACAGGTGGTAAGTGGCTGTTACAGGTGATTACAGGGCTGAATTATTGGAGAAATATTTTGAATTATAAAAAAGTACTATTTGATAGATCGTTATATGGAAGTTCCCCATTTAATCCACAAAACTTCAAAAACCTCCATTCACGTTCCCACATTTCTTCAGAAAAAAGCTGCAATTCTTGGAAATATAAAATAATTCCATGCATACTGTATATGTTTAGGTGGCACCTAAAAGGGGATGGTTGGTATCTGATATCCTTGGGCAAAAAGTTATTCATCCTTACACGGACGTTGATACGCTTACTGTTGCCAACGATGACATGACTGGATATGAAGCCTACTACTGGTTAGCACCCGAAAATATTACTGGAAATATGGTAAATTATACATCTTAAAATACGGTGGTAACTAAGTCAAGATTCTGAGAATGTCTTTAGCTGCTTTGTTTTTTTTTAAAGTTGAATGCGTATGGTGGGCGAATGCACTTCAATGTAAGCTGGGTAAAAGCTCGAGGCGATTCCGCAGGATGGCCCACAAAGGGGCCCAACATTATCCTGGATGTACGTGATGTATATTTCGATAATCTTGAAGCATGCACCGTTTTTGAATTTGTATTTATAAATAGTTTGGTACGCCATTAACGATAGGTCATTTGGGGGAATGGCGATTGGGATTTTATCATTGATTACATTTAGGGAGGAGGCATGATCATTGGGTATGAAGGAAACCTTTCACGGACGTCCGACCACGTTGTGGGCAGCTTAGCACTGATGGAGAAAGGGTGGTTTCGCCTGACTACTGATATGGTACAGCAAAACAAAAAGATCAGAAAGAAAGACCAAATTGCAGTCAGTCGAGGCGAATTCATGCAAGTATTGTTTGTCCTGGACCGGATTCTCATTCGAGCCAAGTTCAATACGGATCAAATTGTCGGAAAGTAGGTTAACTTGTTTTTAGCTAACACAGGTTCATTTTCTATTAGATTACAATTATGCATAACGTGTTTTATTTTCTAGCCTACACGCTGTATCGGTGGAAATTGGATCTGAAAGTGTTCCGAGCATAAGCAGACTACGAAATGTGGAAAAGTGCCAGTGTCCCCCTGGTTATTCTGGATTATCATGTGAGGTAATCCACTTACTGTCAGGAATTAGAATAAAATGAATTTAGGGAAAAGTACAGTTTGAGAGGGAAGAATAGTATAAAAAGGCATTAAATATTAAAAGTGTGGATATTTAGCTATCAATTATATGTTCCATTATTCTCGTGTATGATAATGAATCGGTGTGTAATTTGCAGAAATGTGATTTGGGTTACCGAAGAGTTAACAACACAGCACACAAGGGAGAATGTCGCAAGTGTGACTGCAACAATCATGTAGATACTTGTGACCCATACACTGGACAATGCCAAGTGAGTTTAGAAAAAAATCTTGAATCAAAAGCATATAATTGCAATTGCTTCACTTCAGTTGAGAAATTCAATTTTTTACTAGAATTGTCTTCACAACACAACGGGCGACCATTGTGAGAGGTGTAAAGATGGCTTCTTTGGTTATGCAACTTGGGGAACTCCTTATGACTGTCGTCCATGCGCTTGTCCTTTATATGATCCAAGAAATCAGTTCAGTCTGACTTGTTATGCAGCTGAGGCTACCGATATCGAAACTGTAGACTACATTTGCACAAACTGTCCTGTGGGTTATGAAGGAAGTAAATGTGAAAGGTAGGCGACATGCAGCTATTTAAGCAATACATTTTAAGAAAAATCTTTTATTATCTTGTTCCGAGGCAAAAGGAGAAAGATTTTTATGTTTTTGAAAAGCGGTGAACAGTTTTTTTAAGTAACTGGAATCTTTGGCCTGCAGATGTGCTGATGGATTCTTTGGCAATCCTCTTGTGCCTGGTAATTTTTGCCAGCCTTGCGAATGCAACAATCATTTGGATCCTAACGTGTTTGGCAACTGTGATGCCTTGACAGGAGAATGTATCCAGTGCACTGGTAACACAGTAGGCTGGAACTGCGAGTCTTGCAAGGATGGTTTCTTTGGGGATCCTTTGGCTGGACCATGTGAACGTATGCTCTGTTATAGACCAATTTTTCTAATGATTTATTTGCATGGTTCTTATGTTTACTTATCACTTAACCTCTCACATGAATAAATATTTCAGCTTGTAAATGCAATCCTTATGGCTCTGCTAGTGGAGGTAATTGCATTAAAAGTACAGGCCAATGTGAATGCCTAGCAAGATACCTTGGGCTAAATTGTGACCGATGCATTGTAAGTCAGCCACACTGGCATCCATAGGTCAGAAGTAAGATAAGCAATGTTTCGGAATAATTTTATTTGTATTTTTATAGGAAGGCTATGGGAACGTAGCTTTAGGTTGTACGCCATGTGACTGTCATTCTTTGGGTTCTGAAACGGCTATTTGTGACCCTGTTTCTGGCCTTTGTGATTGCAAGCCTGGAGTTTTTGGGAGCAGTTGTGACACGTGCCGTGATGGCTATTATGATTTTTCAGATGCCGGCTGCAAATGTAGGCCAAATGCATTTCATTCGTTTATAGGCTACTGCAAGACATTTCCACTGATATTCTAATGGGTGTTTTCTTTATTGAAAGGGTGTGATTGCAATTCTGTTGGCGCCAAATTCCTTAATTGCACGCTCGATCTTGGTCAGTGTTGGTGTTTGCCTAATGTAGGTGGTCGACAGTGCAACCAGTGTGAGGTAGGAGGCTCATCTGAGGTTAATTAATTTTATACTATGCATTCATTATCAATAGGTTTGAATAACATTTCCTTTATAGGAAGGATTTTGGAATCTGAAGCCAGAATTGGGCTGCCAATCCTGTTCATGTAATAGCATTGGCTCTGCGGGAATCGGATGCGATCAGAATGGACAATGTTTTTGCAAGGCAGGTGTTGGAGGTTTGAAATGTGATAGATGTATTTCGCAATATTTTGGATTCTCCATCGATGGCTGTAGAGGTAGGTCTTAATTGGTTGTGGAAGCATGATTTACTTTCAGCATCAAAATTTTAGCCATTTTTAATATGCCAATTGATTGTTATTTGACGTTTCTATTCAAAGAATTTATATAAAATTAAACTGTAATATATTATAATTTATATCTAAATAAGTTACTGTTGTGTTATTTTATTTTTTAGCATGTGATCATTGTGATGTCCCAGGCCATATATGTCACCCATCCACTGGTGAATGTGTTTGTCCACCATTTACACAAGGGAAATTTTGTGAACAGTGTCAGCCTCACACCTGGGGACATGATCCCTTAGATGGATGTAAGGTATTGATGTTATTCTTTATTAGAAAACGAAGTACTTCACTTTTTTAATGGAAATCTCCAATTAACTGTGACGTTTCAAATATATTGACAGCCCTGCAACTGCAGTTACGATGGCTCACATAGACTGCAATGTGATCCAGATACAGGAATTTGTCCATGTCGAGAAGGATACGAAGGAACCCAATGCAACAGATGTCGTTTTGGCTTCTTTGATTTTCCAAAGTGCAAGCGATGCAAGTGTCACGTGGATGGAAGTGATGCTTCAAAGTGTAGGGATGACGGGCATTGCGAGTGCAGTGAGGATGGCCAGTGTCCATGCCGTGTCAATGTAGAAGGAAAAAAGTGCAGGCGTTGCAAGTTGGGTACTTTTGGTCGGACGCCAATCCAACGAGAAGGATGTTTTGAGTGCTTTTGCTTTGGAAAATCGACGGCATGCTCACATGCAGAATATGCTTGGACTCAGGTAAGGTTTCACTCATTACCTCGTATTGTTAGGAATACAAATAAGGCCGGGTGAAGACAATTTATGGTAAGTAACCACAGTGGATGATGATGGCGTCGGTTTATTTATTCTACTAGAACTTGAAGAAATTAGTTTAACCAAAGTTCAACTCTATACAATCATTCTTACTAGATGTTCTTCACTCCAAGATTAAAGCCATTATTGTGAATTTCATAAGGAGATTTGGATGTGGCAGTTGTCTCACAATTGTTATTTTAGTCGCGGTAAAATGTCAGACTGGACTGCGCTATTGCTTGTTTTGCTTTTGTTTTGGTGCAACATACCGGCGTGCTCATGAAGCGCTTGCTTTCCAATGCACTCGATTCATTTGTGTGAATTTTTTGATCTGGTTTTTTTCTGATTGCCTTTGTTGGCCATCTCCAAGAATTCTTCCTACCTTTTCATAGTTGCCGATGCCAGAGTACAGGGAGATCACTCTGAATGCCATCACCGATGGTGGTTTTAGGGGTGATGGGAAGCAATTGGGATCCATTCTGCCGTGGATCACAGCCGAGATTTGTTACATAAATGTACTGTAAGCCATTTCACACGTATTGCACTCACTTCGAATAACTTACATGAAGCTCAAGGTTTGCAATTGGGCCACAATTCTGTTTTCTCAAAGCATGAATAATTATATATAAGGCTAACTTCACTATCATAGGTTATATGGCTAATGTATGATCCACTAATCGATTTTAATGGTGGTGGATCTAATGAGCTACTAATCCATCGCAGTTTTCAATGGCTTATTAATGGCATAGTTCAAGCAGCGTTAACAAATTTGGCTTTCGAAATTATTGAAAAAACTAAAAGGACTAATTTTTGTCTATTTTTACCAGTTGGCACATCCCGATTCTCGAGAGTTGAGCAAGGAGGTTCAAGATTCGTCCATAACCTTCATTAATGGCCTGAAAGTCATTCCAGGATCTCTAGGCAATGTTGGCATTGGCAACATGTCGTTTCTTGATGCACCACTTTACTGGAGTCTTTCTTCAGCGTTCAAAGGCGATAAGGTAAATGGATTTCAGGAATCTTAAATAAATCAGTTATTGTGAGTTATGTATAGAAAAAAAAAATTCAATTTCATTATCTAAACTAAGTATACCTTATTTTGTTGCAATTATTTATTGGAATACAGGTGTTATCCTATAATGGCCACTTGACTTTCACGGTAAAGTCTGATGGAGGCACACCATTCCCTGAATCTGTTCTTCAAACATATCCCTTGGTTCAACTCCAAGGAAATTTTCGCATTATTTTGGAATATTATCCAGATATGCTGTCTCCCGATGGGCGCTATAGGGTTCAATTAAACGAGGTGAGAAACTTTGTAAGCTTTGGATTTTTTTTTCATAAATTGCAAAAATGCACAATGTTTATCAGCTAGCTTTGTTTTTATTGCTCATTGTAGAGTTTGTGGAAAATTAAAAATAATCCAGAATCATTGGTGAAACGTGATACCATGATGATTGCGTTGCAGAATATTCAACAGTTGTTAATAAGAGCTACAGACAGACCAGATTTCACAGTATCAAGGTCAGCAAAAATATTTAAGCAGCTACTGTATAAATTTGTTGCATGAATGACACGACTTTATAAGTTAATTTGACTATTCACGTTTTTGTATATTTTATGGCCTACATAACATTTTTTAAAAATTTAGATTGGAAAATGTTTCTTTGGATATTGCTGTGCCTGCAGCACCATTTAGTCCTGTGGTGGCAATTGGCATAGAAATCTGTGTTTGTCCACCGCAGTACAATGGCACCTCATGTCAGGTAATATTGTTGTTATTGTAATATGAATAAAAATTGTATAGTAGATCATGTATTTCGTTCGTGGATGATGACTTATTTACATGAATTAAGTGGCACTTTTTTAAATTATATTGTTAATTTCTGTATACGTCACATCATGTTTACTTGAATGTCTTGGCAAAACATGGTGAGCTAATTCACGGATATACTGTATGGAACAATCTGTTGGAACTAAATAATTTATTGTTAAAATGTTGTTTTTTAATTTGAGATTTGCGCTTTAGTTGAAAAGTTCAAAAAATAGGGTATTTACAGGGCTTTAGTGGCTTTTCATGATTTTGTTTTCAAATCAGGATCCTGCTGATGGTTTTTATCGTAAAAGAAAACCAGGATGGCTGAATAGTGATGATATTGATTTAGTAGGATTTGCCCATCCTTGTGAATGCAATAACCGAAGCCAACTTTGTGACAAGGAAACTGGAGTGTGCTTGGTATGCAAGCTGTTATTCTGAGCTTAACCATTTCTTTAGAAGATTGACAAAAGTAATTTTTTTTTAAAACGTAACGTAAAAAACGTAAATGTTTTTTTAATCCAAGAACTGTCAAGATAATACTGATGGTCATCACTGTGAAAAATGTGCAGTTGGATTTTACGGGGATCCATTCATTTCTCGTTGCCTACAGTGTGCATGTCCCACAATAGATAACAGGTGAGTCAGCATGTGGATATAGATTTAACTTGCGCTAAGGAACATTGATTTCCAATCATTATTTAATAATTAGTTTCAGTGATACCTGTCTTCTCGATGAATTTGGATCTGTCATCTGCACGAAATGTAAGGAAGGTTACACCGGAAACAGATGTCAAAGGTAAGCATATTGTATACTTGATTATAGTTTGTGTTTTTGTTTAACATACCATATTGTTTTTTATCATTTTTTAATTCCAGTTGCGTCCATGGTTATTATGGCGATCCACTGCTTTCAGGAGGTTCCTGCAAACCTTGTGCTTGTGATCTACGAGGCTCCCTTGGTGATATGTGTGATTCTCAAACAGGAGCCTGCATTTGTTTAGAAGGCTTGAGAGGTCGGGATTGCTCAGTGTGCACCTATAGACATGTACTTACTGACTTTGGCTGCCAGAGTAAGTCAATGAATATGCAATTTTCCAATAAAAATGCTGATTGATATAATAGTGTTGCTTTGAATCATTACATACATGTATATGACATATATTTGCTAATTTGTGAATATGTCAAAAATGAATCAAAATAAACCAAAAAGGAATGATGCAAAAATTTAAGTTTTTGCACTTTGATCACAACTTTTAATATCTATAAAATTTCACATTTTAAATAGATTGCAACGATGAATGCACTGCACTACTTCTCAACGATTTAGACAATGCAATTGGCTTGATTGACAGTGTTAATTTGACTGGAATTAGCACTGCACCCTGGACACAGCTTCGCAGCACTAACCGAACTGCTGCTGAACTCAGAGTAAGTGATGTGATGATGAATTGGAGAAATCAAAAATGAATGATCTCAAATTGTTATCAATTTTATTGATTATTTAGCATTTAGTGAACATATATGCAGACTCTGTGAAGCATGGAGAAATGCTCATCATCGATTTCCATAAGACTTTTGACCTGAAGGGACTTTCCAATACTCTTTTTCTAAAAGTAAACCATCCCAGATTCATATATGTTGATACATTGTTGTTACATTTTTTATTACATATATGTGGTTGTTTCAGGCAAAGGAATTCAGCAAGAATGCTTCAGCTGTCAAAGACAGTGCATCACAAACCAGAAAAATGGCTATAAATATTCAGCTCGATACAATAGCTTTACAAAAGATTATTAATGGTAAATGAATGTTAATTTGATGTACATGTACTGTATATCATTTTATCTCATTACACGATATTGTTTGTTAATTCTTTTCTGTCTATTCAGTTACAGTGCGACATTTAATCAATTATGCTCGGGCAGTTGATAAAGTCACTGTCTCTGTAGAAAGTGCAATTTTGGAGGCTGAGAATAAATACAGTGATATCAATGGATCAAAAGCTTTATTTATCGAGTCCTTTGGAAATGCAGAACGGGAGAAACGGTAAGCTAAGATTGTCATTCCAACTTGAAAAGAAATTTTAGGCAACCCATTAAGATCGATCAGCATAACCTTTGTTTGCTCGAATTAAAACGTATTTATTGAGAAATTCGTATTTTGTATGTCAATGAGTATTTTATATTTAATTTTCCTCATTAATTTTGAATCAGAAAAGCACAAGATTTATTGGACAAAGTTAAGAAATTAATTTTCAAACCGAAGTTGCTACAAGACCTTGAAGATCGTCTGAAAAAATTGGAAACAGTTTTGAACAATGTGCTTACCAGCATTTTACCCGATGTGGAAACCAATTTGCGAGATGTCAGATTCAAAAATGAAAATAATCGTAACCGTTTGAAGGCTTTTAAAGTAAGCTTGTTTAACTATTCACAAACAGAACATTGTAATTTAAATTTTTATTTTATTTAACAACAATAATGAAACGTTAACGCATGCTTTAAAATGAATAAACAATAGAGCCTCTTTTGTTCTATTTGTGATGGACAAGTTGTTACAATCGAATTGGTTGCCGAATGTGCTTTGAAACTATTTTTATTTTATTTATTAAAACCTAATATCCTCATATATCTACGTCTTGAACTCAGTCGGCATTAAAACAAATAAACATACAAACTTATGTTCAATGTTTTTCAGGATATGTGGAAACAAATAAATAATTTGACATTGGACATAAATACAAGGATAGAAATGGGAGGTGCTAAACTTAATGAAATAATTGAGCTAATTGATAGTGCTACTCAGCTCATTCTCGTAAGTAACATTATTGTCTGCATGAAAATCGAGGTATTTATTTGTGTAAGCAACAATTGCCATACTTATGTCTTCTCTGGTTAGGAGCTTCAAGATTTGGAAAATGCCCTAAGACTTGTTACCTGGTGTTGCAATGATACCGCTTGCTATGAAAACATAACCTGCTTAGATAAGCATGTCAAGTTTTTGGTTCATCTATTGCCCAAATACAAGCAGCTTTATGTAGATCCAGCTGTAGAGCATGCTGACAGTCTGATGAGGAGGGTTCGGTCGATGGCCAACAAGTATGTTGTAACCTCTTGAATAGATCATAAACTTTTTCACTTGTTTATTAATTGCTTATATTCATAAATGTTGACCATTTATTCTTCCTACATTTATTTTTAAAAAATGTTGTCATTGATGGTAGCATTCATCATTCGACCCCCTCTTCCCCTTTAAATGTTACTGTACTTTAGAATTCTGTTCTTTGGTCGTTTTTTTTAAATTAACTTGTTTCATTTTTTAAGATTGTTTCATTCAACGAGGAATGAATCAGAACAGGCGATGAAAGCTGTTCGTGCATATCAGGATATTGCAGATATCATTGACAGTGCTTATAAAGCAGCAATAAATGCTAGTGCTTTAGCCAACCAAACTCAATCTTTGGTAATTTTTTAATTGCTCGGGTAATGTATCATCATCTACTGTTTTAATTATTAGCTCATTACGTTTTTTTTAAATCGCCAGGTTTTTCCAAAACCACCTGAATTGAGCTTCGAAAATCAGGCAAATAATCTCATAATTGATAGTCGCACGTTGAATGATACAACATGGGATCATCATAATATTAGCATTACAGGTACAAGACCTTATCATTTTAAATGCTTTTTTTGCTTTTGTCCTCTTGATATATCTTACAAGTACGATATTTTTTTTTTACATTTTTCCTACTTCTTAAGGTCTCCGAAATAAGCTGATTGGAATATATGATGGATATCAAGAATTAAACATTTCAAACAGAAATGTCGAAAAAAAATTGAAAGAGCTAAATAACAGTATAGAGAATATGACATCAGGTGAACATTTTTTATGTAAAGATTCTAGTTATATTATATTGTGCTTTATAGGCGAAAACGTTTTCATATTTTTAAACTTGTAGATGTTGAGAAAATCGCCAGTGAAATAACGAACAATATGTCACGCATAAATGAATTGTCCGACAAAAATACTGAAACTGCAAACCAGGTTAACGAATTGACAAAAAGCGTATTAAAACCAAAATTGGACAAAATCATCGCTGCCTCTAAAGAAGGAGTCGAGAACCTCACCAATATAGGTAAGGTTGCCATATTCTGTTAAGAACAACAGCTAATTTTCACCATTTACCAATGAATTATGATTCTGTGTTTATTGGGTATTATAGTTACTTGACTTTTGCTGCTCACTTAAGTTTTGACATTTACGTTGATTTCTACTCCCAAATTGGAAAAGTTAGTAAAGCCGAAATAGATATCCAGAAGTTGAAGACTAATACAAGTAATATGGAAAAATGGGCGGTGGAAATGGCAAATATGAAAGCCAATTTGGACGACCTTGTTAAAAACGTGACTGCACAAATTTTACAGTTTAGACAGAAGGCCTCAGGCGTGAGTTAACGTTTGATATACTGTAGATATAGAGCAAATCAAACTAGGAGTTTTTGTGCTGTGAGTTTTGAAAGTGTTCTCTCATAGGTCACAGTTTCATTAGCTGGCAATTGCAATTGCGCCCACCGTCTTCGGCATCAAGTGAAGTCTAGTGCGACCAATACCATCTCGTTTCAGTTTGCCGTCACCACTAATGATGCAAATAGTCTACTGTTCTACATGGGAAGTACAAAACATGTAAGTTTGGAACTCTTTAAAAGTTGTTTACTGGCTTCTTCTTAGTAGACTGTCCAAATGTGAAATCAGCATGTTGCATTTGGCAAAGCCATTTAGAAATCACGAGTTTTGGATGTACTCGCTTCTTGATTTCTTTTCATTTATTTCATATTTTTGTGTTGTTTCAAATATCATTTTATCTTATTGTTCCTTCCATCCTTTTTTATTTCTTCTCTTTGGACCATTTTGTCAGAAAGACAAGGCGGTAAGACCATTCTCCGAAATGCCTCATCTTTTAATGCCAGCTCACTAACTAGCATACGAATTTGCATGCACTTTACTCTTCATTTATCATCTGGGCTTTTAATCTCTATATTTTAATGGAATATCCACAGGGTGCCACTTTATAAAGCACCTTGCATTGAAGGTTATTTGCTAAAAGTATAGAATGATTTTTAAAATTGCTATCTATTTAGACATGATGTTTTACTGTACTAGAAAATATTTCAATATTTGCAGTAGCCTACTTTATAGGTTTCAAATTTTTTAAATTTTTCCAATATTTCCCAAAAAAACTTTAAAATCACAAGGAATGATGTTGATATTAAAATATTTGTAGGGCTTTAAGGATTTGCAGAATTCAACAACTAGTAGGCATGTTAATTTGGAAAATGGTTAATATTTTATAAAGTATTAAAAATTTACAAATAGATAAATGTATAAATTTAAGATTCCCACAAATAAAGGACAATCAACAATTTTATAATTTTAATGCAAATGACGCTTTTGGAGCTTACTAATGACGTATGCATGGTGAAATCTAGATATTTTATCAAAGAATAAAATATTTGCAGAAAATAGTGTATTTCACTGAAAATGCGATGTACCGGGTTAAGCAATATAATCGATTTCTATTAATGAAGGGTAACTGAGACTTGTCAAGATTCATGTATTATAATTTTGCCTTTCATTTAACAAATTTAAACATCCACTCACTGTTCAATAATGTGAGCTAGGTCATGCATGTAGTTCGACTTTGTCAATGCCAATACTAATGGCATGAATTGCAGTGTTTCTTTTGAGGTTTATCCCTCCCAATCTTGCTTTGCGGATTGGCAGTTTGCATTTTGCTGTTTTCATTAATGCTGGCCTCAACTTGTGCGTGATGTATGCATGGCTTTGTTCACTTAACCCTTTGATTTCCACGTTTGCAACACTTCAGTTGGACTTCATGGCTGCAGAGATGGTCAATCGTAAAATAAGATTCCTATGGAATGCGGGCAAAACAACTCAGGTGATCGAGCATCCATTAGAAATTGAATCTAACACAGTTACGACGTATAAAAATGACAGGCATTGGTATGCAGTTAATATTGAAAGGTAAGCCCAAAAAGGAGTATACTCATTATCATTATAACTCATTTCTGCCATGCTTATTATAACTTTACTTCGGTTGATATTAGGATTGCTAGTCTTGCGACACTTACTGTTCAGTGCAGCAGCAGTAAAAGCATATGTAATAGCGTCTCTGTTAAAAATGAATCAGATCCATTACACGAACAAATAGATTTTGGAGAGGATGCTCTATTTTATGTCGGTGGCATTCCTGCTGAAGTGACGGTTAGTTCTCCAAATTCCAAATGATTTTGTTATCCAACTTTGATAATCGAGAATGCCATTTATTTCCCTTCAAAAGCGTCCAAAAGAATTAAAATCCTGGTCCTATCATGGATGTCTTTTCAATATGAAAGTGGACAACGAAAACGTCGGGTTGTGGAATTTTCTTGGTGATAAGAGTTGTAATCGAAGCTGCAGTGGATGCAAAGAAGGGTCAGTATTTCTTTGGGGTGAATATATTGAAGTAGAAGCAAGTTCATATTTTAGAAAATGTAAACTAAATAAAGTTTATCTTCTCAAATGGTATATTTTATAAATTTAACAATTATATACTGTATACTCAAGAACTCGAACTCAGAATATTTAGGAGTGAGACAATTAATCTAACGCTAATTCATTTATAATAAAGAGATGCTAACCATTTTTGCATTGATGTCTGCATTTTTGGTGACTAGTGTATGAGCTCGTATACCATAATTTAATGGACAACCAACAGCTTTTGAATTTTTAGGGGCAACTTAATACGTGAATTAGAGATCACCAATTTTACAGGCAATTTGCAAATAGGTAATAAGAAAAAATTTCGTTTTGTAACAAATATTTCTATTTCCTAAGCCCAAAAATTGAAGCCGCTGAAGCTGGAAGCACTTTTAATGGTAAAGGAAGTTATGCAGAGGTGCTTTACAAAAGGGGTGGAAGAGCTGTCGATACTGTGCTGATTCATATGAAAACGTTTGATGAAAATTCCTTGTTGGCTTTCTTATATTTCCCTAACAAAGAAAATGTAGGTTTTCGTCGTTGGAATTGAATATTAAGCGAATTGCTCAAGAATGCTTTTAAAATTGTGCTTTTATTTTCTTTAAATTTTAACAGAGAGGGTTTCTTAGCATTCATTTGGAAGGTGGGCGCATTGTTCTCCGAGTAAAGCCAGATTATAGTGGTAGAAACGATATTCTTACTATCACTAGTAAATATAAGCACAATTCTGGAATTATGAAGAGTGTTGAAGTAAAATTCACAGCTTATGGAGAAGGTGAGTTTGTCAATATACACGTTTCTTTCCTTTTCATTTTGATTACACAGGATAACCAATTAATGTTTTTGTGTCATTTTTTAGGAAAACTTAAAATAACCACGACGGCTGACGAGGAAGGTAATTCTGGGATTATACGTTTGTACACTTACTTTCTTTTCCATTTTGTTTTGCGCAGAATAATCAATTACTGAGTTTAATTACAATAGCCGAAGGAAGCCAAGAAAAGGATGATGAAAAGGTTTCCATCGTACCTGCAGAATGGGTTAATAAGACCTTAACGTTGAGAGATTTCAAATATTATATTGGTGGTGTATCTCCCACGTTTTCACAAGAGTAAGTAGTAGGCCCTTTTCTTTTTAAGCATATTCAAACTTCAGTTAGCCATTCGTTTGCAAGAATATGTTAACAGTTGACTATTGTTATAACTTTTTTTTATGATTCCATAGAAGTTGGGGAAATATATCATTTTCATCGTTTCGAGGCTGCATTGCATCTTTGCAACTTGGAACTTTTGTGGTTGATATAATAAAAGAAACCAAATTTGGTGTTAGTGCAGGTTGCATTACACAGGTAACATTGTGGTTTTTTCTTTAGTTTTCGGTATCGTTATGTAATTTCTCATGACGAACGCACTTTTTCTATCTTTGAAAAGATTTTAAACAGTTTCTCAACTGCTGGTGATGGATATCTGGAACTCAATGGCCAAAATCTTAATGATGGAACAAGTTTTGGTTTTACATTTCAACCAATGAAAACCACTGGAATTTTAATGATTTCAACTTTTTTGAACAGCAGCAATGCTTACAATAAGGTAATTAACTAGCAATGCTAATGCTTGTAATAGTGAAATTGGGCATCTTTAAATGCAGGTAATGTGATACACTGTATGCAACGTACAATAGCAAATGGTACGGAAGTAATTTATATGTTCAAATTATACAGGGTGGAACAGAATAGTTAGCCACCCCATTTTTTTTCTTTCCTGTTATAATTACGTAAATTCTGTTTGTGTTGTTAAATAGGAGGTCATGTGTGTTCTATCCAATGATGTTGTTACATTTGACCTATGACAATTGTTTCACGGAAACGTCTGCTCAAACATTTTTACCGTAACACCTAGGACAAAATATCAAATTAGGAAAAGGAAGAGCATGGTTTGTTTGTATGTATTCAACTGGTATCGTCTTCATTGGCAATTATTTGAAGTTGCTACAATGTTTTGAAAACAGGGACAAACCCAAATTGCTAGCTGCGCTGCAGCATACTGGTGCACTGCTTTGAAATGACCGTCAGGCTCCATTGTGCTGCAGCGCAGCTTGCAATTGGTGTTTGCCCCTGTTTTCAAAACACTGTAGCACCTTAAAATAATTGACAATAAAGACGAAACCAGCTGATTGCATACAAACAAACCATGCTCTTCCTTGTCCTAATTTGACATTTTTTCCCAGGTGTTACAGTAAAAAAGTTTGAGCACAAGTTTCCGTGAAACAATTGTCGTAGGTCAAATATAACATCATTGGATAGAGAACACATGACTTCCTATTTAACCGCACAAACAGAATTTATGTAACTATAACAGGAAAGAAAAAAATGGGGTGGCGCTCTATGTGCATGTAGTTGCATTAAATTATAAAATTAAAATAAAATTCAAAATAAAACTGGAATATGTTATATTTCTGCTTTAATTTCTACCATTTTTAATCTAGTCCAGAATTCCCATTTATAAATTTATGAAATGACGTGCAGTGCTATTTCTAAATAAAAATCAAACACCAAGAGTAATAACTTCCAATCATTTTCTTTAACTCTTCATTTTGATTTTTTTATACTTGTTGACTGGTTTCTGACACTAAGAAATTAGTACATGTACTCGAAAAATTGGTTTGAACTTTGAACAACATAAAAATAACATTTTTTGATTTTTTAGCACTTCTATTCCTTGGCTATACTAAATGGATACCTGCAATTGGGAGTGTATGGCAGTGGAATCCACAACATTACTAAACCACATCTTCAAATAAACGCCTCTCATTATGTCTCTGTTAAACGATCGTAAGTACAATGTTATCTAGAATCAAAAACAAAATCAGTAATTTCTCAACTGTTGCTCAACAAAAAAATTGCATTCTACATGTATTAAAATGGTTATGGCATGCAAAATAAAGCTCTTCTAAAATTCACGTTAGCATATACACTGACTTCAAAATGTTTACCATAATCATCAAGATTAAATGTTAGAAGGATTTGACCAATTTCAACTGGCTTCATTTTATTGTCTGTTTACAGTGGAAAAGAAATATCGGTTTACGTAAATGATACATATGTGTATTCCATTAATACTGCGCTTGAAGTGATTGAGTCGCCTATGGATGGAGGCCTTTTCTTTAGCGGAGTACCAGACGACATCAAATCGGCAATTATTTCTAAGAAACAAGGGCAAACCAATACGGACTCCTCTTTTAGTGGAATTATCCGAGATGTAGTTTTCAATCATAAGTATGAGCTATTAATACTAGCTGGGAACTTTGAAAAATGCTGATTCGCTTTTCACAACATTTTTTTTTTGATATTTTTAAAAAGGTTAATAGACTTTGCCAGAAAAAAGAATTTTAAAAATGTCAATATCGGAGCAACTCAAGAAATTGCTCCTCCGATTTCACTGAAACGACAACCTTCCCCTATGGTAAATATATTTAGATAACTTATTTTGTATACCTTATATCCATCCGTACTGTATGTCCTTTTCATTTTTCAGCGATCCTTGAAATGGATAGAAATTTCTAAAAATATAATGCATTTTTAACTTATTTTGTGTTTGGAGAATAATGAGATTGTAGAGATTCGAATTTCTTTAGCTTCTAATACTTGTTTACATTTCCTGTTATTTTAAGGTAAATTCAGTTCCAAGATGTGCAAAACCATCACAAATAAATTTAGTCAAATCAGGTGTCAAATTAGGGGACTCCGAAGACAGTTACATAACGTTGAACTTGATACAGCAGCTTAATAATAAAAAGTAAATTTATTAAAACTATTTTGTTGGTTTCTTGTACTGTTTCTTCAATGAGCCTGCCCTTTAATTTATTTACTCTATTTTAGCTTCAATTTTTCCTTTGATTTTCGCACATTTTATCCCAATGGACTCCTTTTTGCGGCAAGAAGAGGGCCAATGAAACGGCAGCATTATTTCGCAATGTATCTAATGGACCGTCACATTGAATTGGTTTTCAATGACAACAAAAAGAAGAAATTGGTTTTGAAAGAGGGTGTTGGATTTAGTGACGGCAAATGGCATACAGTAAGCAAGGACGTTACTAATTCATGTGTGTTAAAACTGCTGTCATTATTTGTTTGCGTTATTATTGTTCCCTTCTTCAAAATCTGTTCTGGAGAGTAGGGCAGATGAGTGGAGATGCACTCACTACCTGTTACAAAACCGACAACACGATTGATATCTGCTGCCGGAGCATCATTGGCTCCGGTCTACGACAGACACAAACGGGCACTGTGCCAGTGGTTGTTGATGATGATTTTGTATCATAAGACAGGCTCTTTTTATTTTCATCAAATTACCTCTTCCAAAAAATAAATAAATTAAAGTATAAATTACATAAGAAATGTATTGAAAATGATCAAAGGTGGAATGGGGTACAGCTAGCACCAAAATCGTAACATTACCTGACCAGTAAAAATCATAAACCTGCGGCAGCCTTGCTAACAATATTTTATTATAATTGTAGATATATGTTACCAAGAAATCAAAGACGTTAACAATTTCACACGACAAGTCTAAATCTGGAAAATCGACTAAGGTTCCTGGCAAATTGAATGTTCAAAATTTTTTCTACATGGGGGGTTCACCGGATGGTACATCGTTGAGGCGCCCGATCAAGCTGGTATGTTAATTATGCAATTTTTATTTTTTTCATACTATAATCCAATGCGTTATTTACAAATTCTTTGCATGTGGTTGATCTCAGAGGCTAGATCCATTTCGGGGATGTATTAAGGACTTTAAGATCAATGGTCTCCAGAAAGATTTATCACCAGCATCTCAAAACGTTGGACAATGCTTCTTGCATGTTGAAACTGGATCACAGTTTGGTGGAGATGCTTATGTCATCTATGGTATGAAATGGCTACATTCTATATATGATTGCTCTAAGGTCTATGTTCTGATGCACATTTGATGATATTCTAGCTAGCAAATTTACGGTGGGCCTCAAGATGGAGATAGATTTGGAATTCCGAACTACTGAAATGGATGGCATATTATTAAGCGTCAGTGAAAGAGGCAATTCACCTGCATTAGCTCTGGAATTGTACGGGGGAAACGTAAGTTTTTACCATCGTGAACACTGCTGTCGTCTTGACGTTTGCGCTTCTTATTATCCTTGTATAAAATTGAGCATAAGAGTTCAATTTGTAGAATAAATGGTTTATTCAAATTTTAGGTAACGTTGTCAGTGGCTTTGAGCGATGGAAAGATAGCCCGTCAAATGATTGACTTTAATGGTTCTGCTACCTATGTTTGCAACAACCGGTGGCATGTTGTGAAAGCATTCTTTTCTCAAGACTACCTCGGTCTTCGGGTCGATAAAAGCGAGTTAAAAATTCTTACAACCTCATTGAGCGAAATCCGCACCAATAGCCCCCTTTATATCGGAGGGTTGCCAGGTAGGAATCTGCCTTTTTTTTCGATGATGTTATTGCTATTTATTAGACAAGCTTGGCCTCCAAACTGCCACAATTCATATTGCTATGTTCATACTGAAAGTACGAAAAACCTAATTGTGGGACAGAAGTGGTTGTCTTGAAACTTTGCATTTTTTCTGTACATCAAGATTAAGAAGCATAACCCCAACAATCCACTTTTTAAACATGGTTATATTCGCTCATGGCTGTTCTTGTCTCAGTAACCTGTGGAAAAGCCAGAATCTGATGTATTTCTAAGATTCACTTGTTTCCTTTTCTCTTTTAAGATGATGAACCAAAAGGTGCCTTGCTTAGTGCCACGAATTTTAAGGGATGCATCCGCAACGTACAAATCCAAAGTAAACGACTGGACTGGACGGATATGGAGAAGAGAGTGAGAGTACAACTCAATTCCTGCGAAATTCAGTAACACTGTAGGTATTTACCTCAGAAAATAATCCATTTTCTTTGGAAGCGCTTTTTTAAGTATTATACTGTAAGAGGCTATATCAGTAAAGTTTTTAAGCAATTTGGCTTAAATAAGTGTACAAAACTGTGTGATCCAAGACTACTGAGCGTCTGCGTGCTATAAATCATTTTACACAAAATATGCAGCACACTCAAAAATGATAATATGGGGATTTTGTTTGTAAATACCATCTCATCGCCTAACGCTAAACTACCACGTCAAAAATCTCCATATAGGTCATTCAGTTTTGTTTTGCCAATTGAACCCAGCAGCTCTTAGGTGCTGTGCAGCAAGCATTGAAGACGTCCCCCGGATTGAAAGCATCCAACTTTTTAAATGACAGTTTTTCTGTAGATTACAGAGATAACTGTTGCATGAAATACCTCAAAAAAATTTACGAAGGCCCGTAATTTATTGTCACTTTTTCCCAATGCTACTACAAATCATCGATAAAGAAATTATCATAAATTTGTTGTGCCCCATCAAAGTAAACTCATTACTACCTGTTTTGACTGTTTAACCAATATCCTGTTTCGAAACGGATAATGATATCATTGACACATTAGTTCAAAAACATACACAAACCATTGAAAATGTTTTCACGCAAAAAATATTGATGCACTGACGATGCACTCGATTTGAATTACATGTGCATGTACTGTAAACTAGCAATAATTCTGAGCAATATATCCTACATGTACATGTACATGTACATTGTATGTTATACTGTATATGATATGTGAATTGGCTTTATTCAGGTATAACACTAGTACTGTCTTGAAGTAAATAAGCTGATTTGCCTTAATTTTCAACGATTTTCATGGAATCAACTCATTCCTACTCCAAAAATGGCCATTTTGTCGATCTTACTGTACTTTCATAGGTTGTCATGCGGTGCTACAGTATGTCTGAATAAAGCCAGTTATAATTAAAAATATCTTTCCTTTTTTCGGAAAACAATGCATGCTTATTGCAAGGCGATCTTTTTATCCAATTTTGGTTTATCGTTAGAATAATAAATAATAAACAATAAACATTCAATAAAATTACATTAAAACTTAGTTTTTGTAACAATCCCCTTTAATCACTCTATACAGTAACTGCTGTAATTATCAGTCATGCAAAACTTTTATCTATGAATAATATATGGCGATAAACGATACATGTACTGTATAGTACTGTATATATAATTATAATCATACAGAAAATTAATCACAAAGTTGATAGTAACAGAAATGTAATTTTTCATTTTTCCGTAGAAATCGTGCCATTTTTAACCTTAGTTAATCGATGTTTTGACCTCTAGTTGGCCATGAAATGAGCACGTGGGGCGTTGCGCAATCAACAGCGTCAGCGCCACCTGTGTGACTCGTGCCTGTGCTTTCCTGACCCGCTCAGCTGGACCAAAGTGAAGTTTTTAAATAGTGTCGGTGCATTTTTAACATTCCCTCATTTGCGTGGTCGGGACAGAACAAGTGCGTGCAGCCTCTTAATTTACACAATTTGAATTTTATTGCTATCCTTTCGAAACAACAATCGTGTCAGCTTTTCGACATTTTCTAAAAGAAGCATTGTGAAAAAAAGGTCAACTTCGCCAACAAGTGTAGTAAGTTTTTCTACCATTAATTCAGAACACTAATCAGATATACAATGTAATCTTCGAAAAATGAGGTTAATGAGTGCAAGCGTGGCCTTTGGGGTACGTCTTAACAGGTTAATTGTTACGTGTAGGTTTTGACCAAAACTGCATTAGCTGTCCAAATTGTATTTAAATGCAGAGCATCACTGCCAAGGTAATTTGATTAAAGACTGTTTTATGGCGCATTCGCGTGAAACATATTTCAGCCTTTAATGCCTTTGATTGAATAATCGATTTCTAGTCAGTTGTGAAAATACCTACTTCAAATGATCACTTTTGGTAGAAAGGGTGCCCAGACAGAAGCTTTTCCAATCACTCTTTAGCAGTCATGCAGTAACGAAACGTTATACTAATTGGTTTAAACATTTCAATGTTGTCGCTGCTCACATTCACAAACCAATTAAAACAATTATTTTACACCCGTGATTTCGAGATTGTTGAAGTGTGATTCGCACGTTTCTGTCTTGAGTCCCCCTAGTAAAGTATGAAGGCGAACGTCATTCCCCCAAAGTTTCGTCGAATTTCCTTTTATTTTTTTCAATTCTACGTACAGATACAATTGACAGAAAATATTTTGGTTCTAAATAAAAGGATTTGCGAAATAAATACATGTGCCAGGCATAATTGAAAGCTCTGTAAGGTTTTTGTATGCAAGTAGATCAAAACGCCATTTAAGGACATTTTACAAAAAATGTCAGCAAAACTCTTACGGTAACTATAGCAATTCTACTCGTCTGAAATATTTGAAAATTGTAAACATGAAAGTCAGCTAACCATGCTTTCAAGTTCAGGGACGTGCTATTCCCAATATGCTATTATTTGTGTTAGAAAAATTTCTAATTCCTAATTCATAGTGCAAAATAACTAGAATTTAGCACGTAAGTGTGCTTTAGCAACGCCGTCGTAAATGGCGTTGCAATTAGGGTAAACAAGGAAGTGTTTAATGAAAATTATTTTACGAAATATATCGATTGATATCTGTAACATATCTGTTAATAAGTTGAAGGGCAACAGCCTATTCTCGTTGCTAATCTTGTGAAATGAATTCGTGAAATTAATTTGTTTGAATGTGATGAGTATGAAAGTTAATTTTTGCAGACCTAATTACTAGGAATCGTTCATTGGCGCTGTTTGTAAACTTGATGTCGTGTGGTGCGTTGTTATCCGTATGTCATTTTACTTCTTTACTTCTTCATATAATTATGTAAATACAACATAATCACGTGACACGAGCACAAATTTGAAATTGGGCCCATAGAATCAAAATAACTTAAACATTTGATTCAGGGCTTGGTAAACGAATTATCGGCATTTTTAAAATCTTTTCTTTTATGAAAAACGTTCTGGTGTCATAATGTTAATTTTTCACGCTAAACACTAAATTACCAGTATGTACTGTAATGTCCACGTCGCCTACTCTTTGAAATTTATTTGAATTTGTAGATTGTTTTTTAAGGAGCGATCCAATTATCACGCGTTATGTCTTTGTAAATTAAATTCTACATTTCATTTCTACACGCTGCATTTTCACTTTGATTTTATGGTACGCGATAAAGTAAAATCGCGACCTAAACTTATTTTTCGCAGGTGAATTGATTGGTTCGAGGGCTGGCTAATCATAGAGCTACGTTTAGTTTGCAACTTGCAATTATTGTTAGAGACTTTAAAAAGTAATTTCGATATAAATTCAGCGATAGATCCCGCAAAAATCTTGCAGAAACTCCTCTCCACTTTCACTATTCATTTTTGCTTTTTGTTATCCTCCAGATAATGCCAAGGATAAACACCAGTAAACATTGTTTACTGTTAAGATGCTGATCTACGTGAAGTTTACTCTGGAGGAATGGTTCCGTTCAGGTTAATTTGATAATAAATGATAATTTTTGATAATGGATAATAAACCGTTTACTCGAGAAGTATTGAGTAATTTCAAAAAATGATATCAGATAGTTTTAATACACCCAAACAAACTGGAAATAGGATTTGCATTTCTGAGTGAATAGTGCCTAAAGTGATTTAGACCCTGACATATCCAGCCAGTAATGGACTCTTACTCTGTATGCGTGTTCAGCATCTGTTAAACGTATGCAAATGATTTTCTGCCATTTCCAGGAGTGAATTAATTTAGTTTTCGGCTGGCCATCCGTCCTTGCGCCTAGCTTCTTGTTTGATGTTCAATATGCGAGACACGAAGGCACTTATTTAAGCCCCCGCACCCTTTCGTTTGCATTTTCGGCGTATTTTACGCGTGTCCTTTTCATAAATTAAAGCTAACCGCGCGGTGTATCACAAATTCTCACATCGTGTTTTTGTTCGACCATGAGTACGAACGTACGTAGTACAAGTTCTGATGTTTGAACTTATAAGGAATGGGCACTGTGTCCAATGTGGCTCTAGTTACGATTCAGTTTCGACAAAGTTATTGAAAATTATTGTATATCAATGGAAAATGAATAAATTCTATTTACTTATGCAAACATGCATGGACAAACAAAATGAAATTTTACGGTAACTTTTAATAATTCGACCAGTTTCCGCATTGCTAAACACGATTTGTTTTAATCGCATGTTGTCCGCTATAACGGCCATTAAATAGTTGTTACACGAACGACGTAGCTCTCCGAATTACGGTGTACATGTACAGTATGTGCAACAAGAACAATTAAATACGAGGTAGACGTGACATTATTTTTAAATAATTATTTTGTCCTTTATTAAGAAATGTTTGCCGATATCTTAGACTTGACACGACTTTTGCAACTATTGTACATGTACGCTCGTATATTTAATTCAAGCTGGTTCCAAAACCAAAGCAATTGTTGAAACGGAGCGAGACTCTGCAGCGCTTCCTCATAAGCCCATTTCCATAAAATTTCCTAAAGACGGTTCGGTAAGTTTGTCACAATTTTCATCTCAGATCTTTAAAGTTAATGCCTGAAATTTCAATTTGCGAAACATCTTACATATAATTCAACACTCATATTTGCATGCTAAAACTGCAAACGCATTTATATACTATTAGGGGTACATAAGACAGAAGCTTCACGACTAATAAAAGTGCCATTCTTGATCCTTCTGTTTGAATACCCCTTGTATAGCTATCCTATATTTATGCATGCGTGCGTAATTCGTACATGTAATTAGAAGAAAATGTTGATAGCATGGGTTTTTAAATTAAAATTTACTGTTTGAGCAAAATACGGAAAACATTTATAATTGTTATAATTTGAGCAGATCAAATGTAGTTTTAAACTGGATTGTAAATTTCTTCGCGGTCGCCAGGAAAACAATATTTCCATCGTTAGATAGACAACTTAATATATTCAATTATTTTTGCTCACGCTGTTCAGTGAATCAGTGAATCTTCCACATCTCGCCATAAATTCTCTTCATAACTTTTTACGGTCGATTTTGTTCTTCCTTTTCGTAAAACGTACTGTATAGCGCGCATCTTCAATCTCAAAAGGTTATTTTTCCGCGTCAACCTCCGAACATAATTTTAAAATTTGCATAAACTTGTTTTTTTCATTCGCCGATTCTCTCGTGCTGTGTTTTGTTGCCTCTTTATATTCTTTTGAATACGAAATTCAAAAAAGCGCGAAAATTTGCATTTCTGCCATAGTTTCCCCATGCGTGCACATTGATATTTTGTGATTTACCTTAATTGCGCAATTGTATACAGACTAGACTGTCTGCTTCTCTTCCTAGTCTACGTGTATATTGCAGAGACAACGCCCATGTGGAAAGTTTAAGGTATTATGTACTGTTCTCGTATATGACGTAATTGCTCGTTCATTTTTGTGAATGCAATCCATAACAACGTCCATGGCATGGGCTGAATGTCCATGAAGGCTGGGTCAGCCTGAGCCATGTTGGGACAGATGTAAATATATTTTACAGTATGAACAATTCTAAAAAAAAAAACATTGCTGTGACCAGTCTGATATACAGGTTGGAACAGAATAGAGGGCCACCCCATTTTTTTCTTTCCTGTTATAGTTACGTCGATTCTGTTTGTGCGGTTAAATAGGAAGTCACGTGTGCTCTATCCGATGATGTTGTTACGTATGACCTATGAGAATTTTTTCATGGAAACGTGTGTTCAAACTTTTTTACCATAACACGTTGGACAAATTGTCAAATTAGGAAAAGGAAGAGAATGGCATGTTTGCATGAAGTCAACCGCTTTTATCTTCATTGGCAATTATTTCATGTTGTTACAATGTTGTTAAAAACCGGGGAAAACACTGGAGCACTGTAGTACGTGCAGGAAGCTCCACTACATTTGAAGATAAAAACGGTTGTCTTCATGGAAACATACCATTATGTTCTTTTTCCTAATTTGACATTTTGTCCTACGTGTTACCGTAAAAAAGTTTGAGCACACGTTTCCGTGAAAATATTGTTGTAGGTCAAATGTAACAACATCATTGGATAGAGCACACATGACTTCCTGTTTAACCGCACAAACAGAATTTACGTAACTATAGTATAACAGGAAAGAAAAAATGGGGTGGCTCTCTATTCTGTTCCACCCTGTATGTATACATGTATTTAGAATGCAATTTCAATCTACAGGGTGGAACTTTAAATATACGCGTCGTTTTATCATTTGCGCGCAGATAGTTATGGGAGGAAATATGACTTCTGGCATACCCTGTGGACGGTTCTTGTAATTTTCATTTATCAATTAAGTTTCTGCATTCGCAATTACTCGGTTTTCAATCGGAAATTCCTTTGCTGGACATGAAAGGGGGGATATTCGGTAATAGCGCACGGGCTGCAGTTGTGGATTATTCCGGTTGATAGGGGTTGGGGTTAATATGCAATATTTCATTCTTTAGATCATTAACTACTGGTACGCCTACAACTTAGTGCTGATTTGTGGATCCCTGCCTCTCATTTTATGGCCAATTAGATTATTGGTCATGACGATACCTTCAAATGAAAGGGAGGCTTCGCGCTGTACCTTGACGCATGCAACCGCGCAAAGCGGAAAGAATGCATTTGCGTCCAACTCGGTTCGTTTTATGCAACGCCACCATTTAATCTCTTTGGCGAGATAATGCGGGATTTTAATTTTAACCCTTGAAATAGTGAAATGGACGCCAGAATATGGACATTATTTATGGGCCATCTGCCGGGCAGTTTTGGGATAGAAATGGGAGATTAATTTAATGCAGGGAGAAAATCCTGAAAGGCCCACTTTTTAAAATGACTCCACGGAGGGCAGTTTGGCGCGTATAATGGCACGTATCATCATTTTGTAAATCTGGTCTTGAGTCGATGAGGTCACTGCCACCATTTTTGGTTGTTACCATGACGACTGAGTCGTACATTGCCAGTGAAAATTGACCGAGTTCCTGGTATCTCGGGAAAGTGATCGTGTTAGGCTTTTCTAGGGATTTTTACTAACCTAACGTTGTATTGTTACTTGTTATTATTAAGATATGCGTTCATCACACTGTACGTTGATCTTTTGTGGAAAAATTCCCATTTTTGCCTATTGTTTACCTCTTACCCCCTATTGCAATAATGAGAATTCTTTTAATGACGTGAATTACTTTTTTTTTTCATTTTTAATTGAAATTGTAATTTTTGAGTTCTGGTACAAAAATAGACACAATCATGATTCGATCCATGGCACGACAAAATTGCGGCAATTAACTTTTCGCATATTGCCTACGCTGCCTGCATAGAGTCCTTAATATTTTATCGGTAAAATGTAATTGTGGGCGTTTTTCGGAAATTTTTAAAAAAATGCACATATTGATTTTTTAGTTGCGGTTGCGCGTTATGAAGCTGCAAACGATCGGAAATATTTCTTTGTACAACCTAAAATTGTATTTTTTTTTCTTTAAAAAATTGTTAAGTGAAAATGCTTCGGGAATTACATCGTTGAGATTTTTTTAAAAAAAAAAAAAAAAAGGAAAAGGCGACATGCATGATCATGAAATCGGATTGTTTATGCTTCCTAGATTGTTGTGAATTTCTGGACGGTGGGGGTGGGCGTGCGAAGAAATACCTAGAAGTATTCTTGAAGGTGTTGAGTGTTGGTATCGAAGAAGTAGTTAAGCTCAGCTCATTTCGATTCTGGCACTTAATGGCAGCCCCCTTATTGTGTTTGGACGAGATGTGCCATAAAACGGCACGTATGTATTGTTTGTCTGGGCTTTCGCCAAAGCTTTCTTGCGGAGTGGACATTAGAGGTATAAAAGATGGGTGTTGTTTGCGCAGTCTCAACACAATGGCAATGCCACTGACCAACACCTGTAAGATAAATTCTTTGACTCGCTTTTATGGGGGAAAGGGAAGTGGTATCAACAACAACAAAAGCTTCAGTTTGTACGTGCGTTCGAAGCCAGTAGGGTTCGTTCAAAAGTTGCAGCTTTTGTAAACGGAATGACACAACCTGGGTGGACGTACATACAGTGGATCCTGGCTATTAATTTTAACAAGATAATAGAACGAATTATATTTAATTTAGACTTTATCAGGAATTTAATTCTTAGCGTGGGAAAGAACACGTACAGTATTTCATCTACAGTGCTCCAAAATAGTGTGGTAACATTCAAGATGGCCACAAATTTGGCGCATTATACCGAGGATGAAGGTGGTTCTGTTTAAGTGATTACCAAAATCATTGAGATTTATACGATACGTTCGAGGGTACTTTACCCTTAATATTGATGTTAGTATTTTTCCAATTTGACTTTCTCCCTTAGGTCCCTTAGGATAATTACTTGAAAGTAATTTTTTAAAGTTTGGTAAATATGGAAGTTGCATGAGATTCTTCGAAACTCTTAGGACAAAATGGCTTCAATATTGGGGAAGGGGACTTGTAGATTAAAATAAGACTCACTAAGATCTTTAGTTAAGCAGTCTAAATTAAAACATAATTGAGCAACAGAACATGCAGTGACCTACACTGATCAGCTAAATCTTCGACAGCGAACCAAGCGTCATGTCAGTTCTATGCGTTTACTCGACGAAGCATGATGCTGACCTGACCTAGATTCTAATTTCCAATCTTGGATTTTGGAAGATGTGGTGCCATCATCTATACAATAGGTGGACAGGGACCTTCCTGGAAGTAAAAGCCTGGGAAAGAAAAAGCGGTGGAATTTTCATAGAGAATTATTTTCCCAGAATAACATTATCTCGCGCTATTATTGACCCATAAAAGGTTTTTCTTTGTTGATGTTGCTTCCACCATTTCCTATTCAACTGCCTCTAATGGGCCTACTAAAATTTTATTTCTTACCAAATCGACCGTTTTGCTTCTCGTGCTCAATCTCACCTTTGGCGTTTTCGATGCAACCGTTTTGTCCGTGGCTCAATGGCGTATTTTGGGAATTTGTTAGACAGTTGTTCATGGTTCCCCGCAGCATCTTAACGTGGTTTTCTGAAGCAAATCTCCAGAGCATGAGCATCTCGTTTCTGCTCGTTAGATCGAGGACGGCCGGTGCATTAATGAGCCTTTTGTCAATACGTTCTCGACTAACTAGCATTATGGGGATCACATTTCATTACTAATCTGTTTTCGTTCTAAGGGGCCACTCGCGGGAATTTTTGGTTTTTGGCTGTTTTCCGAATTACTTGCACGAACCAAATATCCTGCAGCGTATTATGAAGAGACATGGTCCATACTCATCTGTGGAATTGAAGGAGCCATTTTTTGTTTGTCCTTGAGCATAAACTCAACCTCAGTTTCGAGGACACGGTCATTAAAATAGAAAACACGTGCTTCAAAATGAGCAATGATTAAATAAAATGCAATATTCACGAGCGTAAATCTGAGTTATCATTTATATGTTGTTTTTTTAAATGACCGAATTGATGCTTTTGGTGCAACTAATTCGAGACATTAACCAAGGCTTAAATGTGTAAAAACAACTCTCCAGGTTTATTCTGATGTCTTCACTTGTCATTTAAAACTTTAAACTTGGCAGATAAAACATCCCTTTAAACTCAAAAAGTACTTTCGGCGATTAGTCCCATTCTTATTAAGTCACATACACGGAAAACAGGATTTCCTGTTTGCGCTCTTTATCAACCTATTAACAAAGAAACTCCATGCACTCACGGATGTCGTGCCATTTTTTCTAGTGCTAAAATTTCTATTCTTACCAAAAATACTCTTATCAACTAGGATGCGAATTGCTTGCACGCGTGCATTTGTTATATTTAGTCCCAACCTTTTTTTCGTGTTTTCGTGGTGATTTCTATATTTTATGATCCATGGATAATCATGAAAGAAGGCCTTCCGCTTCTTGTCCTTGTTAATGATTTCTTTCAAAGAATCACGGAAAAAGTCTTTCGCGTGACTTTTTTAATCTATTTTTATATAGTGGCGCACTTTCCTATACGGTTGTCGTGTTATTGGCTGTAATTCAGTCATGTCTCATCTTTGATCTCGAATGTTATAACAAATTTACATATTCCTTGTGCGCCTAGCGTGGAAGATTGGTTCGTAGCTTCTTAGATTACTAAAGAACTCTTTGGTAACTTCGGAAACTTGGCAATTGAATTTGTCGACGCCACCTAAACAATTTCTTGATTATAAATCCAGCTTCTAGGTATACTTTATTATTTTGAAATTGAATTCACACGATCCGTGCAAACATAAGTGGAATAGTAAACGTGGTTTCTACAGTTTTCTCTTAATAACCTCCGAAGGTGTACAAAGGGCCCTTTTTTAGAATCGCGATGAAACTTTCGATTACGGCTTCATATAATAAACATACGCGTGGCGTATACCAAATTTACGAGAGTATATCAATTTAAAATCACTCACACTGACACTCTACTGATTATTTGCGTGAAATTACATTTCTGTATTTCCTATTAAAAATAATGGCGCGTTTGCTCCTTTTTTACTCTTGGGGAACGAATATTTATTGCTGCTTCGGATTCCCCTAAATCCTATATTGAAAAACAGGCGAACACTTTAACTTAATAATAAATGCGTTTTATTTTTTACCGAACTATCTTTATGGCATAGTTTTTATCATCTGACGACACAGCCTTCCCGAAGACGTCAGATGGCGCAACCATGAATTCATTCGAACGTTTAATACTTTGCTGTAAAAGTATATATCGCTGTATGACAAATGAACGAGGAATGAGCGCTGTAGACATAGTAAACACCTACTATACATCAGCGGTACTCAGAAAATGATGCAGATTCACGTAGTTGTAAATGCGCATGTGCGGCGCAGTTGGAATTTCTTGTCGTACGATGACAAATAACGTGAGTTCGAGTTTGTAGATGTTGGCATCCTGTACTTTTGCGTTTTTTGTTCTGCTACGATCTGGAGTAAATTATTTTACACTTAAAAGCCAATTTAATTCTTTAGCACCTGATAAACCATTGGAAATCATGATAAATTTGACAGCAATTTAAACTAATTTTCGTTTTATGACAGACATCAATAGGTGCAATAATCATGGTTTATGATGCTGTTATTGCTGATTATCTGTTGTGAATTTAAGTAAATTAGCTATAAAAGTAGTAAATACAACTTATAAATCAAAAGACTTAACTTTTTCATTCACAGAATCATGATTTTAATTAGCGTTTGATAACTGACGGGATACCGGACATCGCATCCATTATTCCTTGTGGCCAAAATATCACTTATCGAATTGCGTTGTTTATAATTTGCGGATACGAATCACCACCACATGTGGAATAAAGCTTGTAAAACTAACAATGATCATAAAGACAAATAAACTTACATTGTCAAAGAAACCGATGTCTTCAGTCCCCAGCTCGGAATACGTCGTGTTTTACACTGTACATTTGAATACTGTTCGGCCGATTTCTCCCGCACCTTCACGTTCATGGCTCAGCCAATCAGAATGAAGAATTTATTCAAAATTTCGCGCAACACATTACGAGGCCGTAAACCACTCTATATAGTTACGGTGATTTAAAACTACATTTGTAAATTAACCGAGTGCCCTATTGTATTTTCTGCTTTGAGTTAGCTTGTCGTGGCAATTTCTGTACATCAGTCCAAGTATGTACATGTACTACAAGTTCTTATTGTTAATACGCGTATTCTTAAATAAACCTTTACGCTAGCTCTTAATCTGTTTGATCATGACTCATGATGACTGTTATCGGCATCCTGTCTTCGATAATAATTCACCGCAGGAGGCACGTTGTGCCGTTTTTGCACAAGATATATATACATCGTAATATTTCCTATTCTTGCCAAAAAACCTACAGATCTATATACTATTTCTCGAATTCCAGCCATTGTATTTCCGGCCACGAGCGTCTTCATTTCTGTTATACGGAAGCGACTATACACAAATTGCTATGATGGAGCCGTCCAATCTTGAGATCGCTCTCAAAGTGAACTATCAGCATTTAACGATCGCTGCATACGGTCTTGTTAAGGGGGCCTATATTTGTAACTCAGAATTCCTGTCAACTTCATGTATATTTTTTTTTTCTGTTTTCTCTTCATCGTCTCACAATTTGTGAAGTTTAAGAAAGGACATTTTTACTTCGGAGTTGTCTCATAAAGCACTCGAATCATTCGTCGACATACTGTATAGGTCCCCCATTGCGGGCCCGTTTTCATTATGCACTGATACGTATTTAAGCTGAAGGTTTCTGGTCTTGTTTCTACTTCTCTTCGTACACAGTCGAAGGTGGCTGTCAAATTGATTTTTCTTCATCCGCGAGAGATTGCGATCCGCTTTCTGCCACCGCAAATTTCATGCCGAAAACTTCAACTGGAAACGATGCTACGATCAATCTTTATTTCATGCCGATCATTGAATGTAGCGCTCAAATTTAAACAAAGTGCCCTAGAAAGTGCACCGAGGTGCTGCATGTTGATGCGCCAGTTAGGAACAGGTGGTGAGCCTGTCGTCTTCGACGCGCGTCACTAAAGCTTGGCGTCACTTACGCCAAATTATCCAGCGACATATTTATTTGGAAAGACGTTTTTGCAAAGCTTGCCAAAACATGTATACGTACAATGTATGTTGCCCGTACATGTATAATCCGGTCTTGCTGCAATTGTGCAAAGTGCGAGTGGGGTGGGAGGGTGCGAGCACAAAGAATGCTTACTTTCGACGTGCTTCTTTCAACTTTTTTCGTGCTTGTTTTCAGCTTCTTGTTTCCAGTTTTGGGGCGCACAATGAACGCTGATATCAGCGTGATGGTCAGTGTGCTTGGTGGCGCCACCGCATGCGTTGTGCTAGGTGAAATATTCCGCGTAAAACCGCGTTTTGACCAATAGTGATCTGTGTGCCACTCTGTCTTACAAATCTGTTTTCATAATGTAAGCTCTTCTTGTATGCTCTGCCTGTCTCGGCTAAGCTTTCTTTGTGTGCACCCTCTTTTAGTACATGTATATGTAATATAAGTAGGTGCACTCCGTGTCGGCACTTTGATGTTTTGGTGCGAAAAATACTGCAGCGCCGCCCTGTTGGTTTGTTATAGATTACTAGCGGAAAAACCCGGCTTTGCCCGGGGTGCACGTGCGTTCGTTGTTACCAAGTGACAGTTTTATGGCCCCAGGGTGAATGAGAACGATTGATGGCCTGGGAATTCCCCAAGGAGTGTGCGGTTGAAAGGGGCGATCCGAAAAGGGGACTTCGTAATGCCCGTCCCCCCTACGCGCTAGAGGAAAGCATACCTTTTGAACGGCCCTTTTACACACAACGCCAGTCGTACCAAGATGCCAGTCGTACCAAGATGGAGGCGTTTTGCCTTTTATAGATATAGATCTTCAATATCAACTCGCCCTCAGCCACGCTCTGCGCTTGTAAACGAATCGTAAGCAATGTGTCACTCACCTGTGTTCTAAAGCACGCGGCCTTTTAATTACCATATATTCATAGCCACCAATAAGATACAGGTGTTACCCTATTCAGCTTTGACGATTTCGTTTCACGGGTTAATATGGGCGTGGCTTTATCTTAGTGATATAACTTCAACCAACAGGGCGGCGCTGCGGTGTTTTTGCACCCAAAAAAGCGGCGTGTGCACCTACTTATATTACGTATACTGTGCCTTTATTTTAGATAAGTTGCACGTGCAGACGCGCATCTTTCCGTAATTCCATATATTTCATTTTGCATTATGGAAAGTACGCCACAACACGCCCACAATGTAACGTGCGTCACATTAGCCACGCCCACGAGCTGCGTGACGTCACGTGCAAGTTATCTATACGTTGGAAGAAAAATTCGCACGCGCGAGTTCCCGACTTGAAAAGAAAGTGCCGGTGCATAAAGATGGCGGATCGTGCCACTATAAGCTATTTGTTCATAGAAATTACCCGTGCAAGTGGGCAGCGTGCCGCTCCACAGTCCGTTTTCCCTACATATCCGAAAGGATCTTCCGCTAATCTCGTAGCCTTCGTTGCACAAATACTTGACTCTGCTGTTGAAGTGATAGGAGTCGGCTTCCCGGTAGCCGTGCAAAATGGTGCCCGGGTCACCGCAAGAGATGGCTGCCCGAAAAAGAAGGAAAAAACAAAAGGAGAAGCGGTTCATTATTTCATTCGTTATACAAATGTTCAACGTCGACAATGTTCAGGGCCCCAATGAATCAAAAGGAGCTAGGCTTTGTTGTCGTCGTTAAAAACTCACAGGGCGCATTAATAATTGCCTTTTCATTCTTGTTATTATTTGGATTTCTGGCAACTGGAGCAAGATTTGCCCTTTTGAAACGAGAGAGAGAAGATTGTTCCGAGAGGCGTTTCAAACGTTCACCAGGCCGTAAGCTCATTATTCTCCGAAAAGCCCGGCGCAGAAAAGGACGAAAAAGACTTTTTTTTCCCAGCGAAAAAGTTAATTAAAAGCGCGAGGAGAGACAAAACGAATGTGCCGAGCGAAATTAAAAGCTTTAGGGCGAGGAATGAAGATTCAGCAATCGGAAAATGTCGAAAATATCTCCACATTTGAGTCTCTAATCCATCCGTGTTAACAAGTTTTTTTTTCTTCTCTTATACTTGCTTTCTCAAATCTTTGAAATTGTATCTTACATTTCCGACAATTTTTTCAAAAATGTTGTATACTATGTATTCCTGGCGTTTTTCGTATCCAAAGTAGAAAGGTGGATAGCGCTATTTTACAGGGAATAATTCAGCAGAATGGCGCTGATATGGAACGCCGCCCTGCTCTAAAAAAATTACTTCTTTATTTGCTTGCTTTTTTTTTTTTTTTTTTCAAAGCTTGTTTTGGAAAATCGTCGTTCATTTAGGGAAAAAATTAGTTTGCTCGTATAATTTTATCGCTTTTGGTATTCATTTTCAAAAAAAAAATTAGTTTTTTGCCCTTGACTATATACATCTCATTTCAACAATGCCTGCCTGCACTTATTGGATGATCTCGGTTAATCCCGCTACAGATAATCAGTAGTCTACTGTGCATGTATTTGTCCAAAAACATCCTTGATTCTAGGTGCCATCATGTAACGGCATAACTGCTGCGTTTAATGCATCGTAGATGGCGCTGGTGATTTTAAAAACGACTTAACCACGGCCAATGCGTGGTTGTTATGAAAGCAAACACCCCCGTTGCTTAGAAAGCAACGTAGATGGCACTGTGAGCCACATGCTTAAAAGGGCATTGAGAAGGCGATGGAAGAAAGACTTACGGCGACATTCGAGGTCCGGTCCAAACCAAAGGGCTGTACCATTGTATAGAATACATTTGGCCCTGATGAAGCCATTGGTTGTGTAACCGGACAGACAGCCGTACTGCAGGGTCGTGTTCACTTCGAACTGCTGCTGCTGTCTGGAGTGCCTAGGGGCATTGTGCTGTGCATTGTGGATGCTAGGTGGAGCTTCGCAGTAGACTGCAAAACAACGAGGGAGTGAGAGAGACACACGCACGAAAGGAAAAGGCAATCCCGGTAGCAATATGGCCGTCCGTATGACGTCATACTGCAGCTAAAGATAATTTTTCATAAGAACTTAGATTTAAATGACAGCACAACATGACGTCATTTTTATAAACGACATTCATTTTTTTTTTCTTTTATCGACATCACCGTGACTCAATGGGCATCAACTTCAGCCGATGTGATTTACATTGATTTAAAAATATCGGCATCATGATGACGTCATTTTCTATTTTTCTGTTTTTTCACATCTCTGTTTCTTGGGATGTGGAAAGCATCACCATACATCTACCAGTTTCCGTCATTTGTCAAGTATTTACTGGTTGAAAGTGTATTTCAACTGAATAATACTTCTACCAAAAATTATTTATTATAAGGTCAAAGAGCGAGGGACCCCCCCCCCAAATGTTTGTCATTTGGTGTGAAGATTTGACGTCATAAGTCAACAGCATTATGACATCACCCGGACCCTTGTTGCTACCGGTACCTATAGGAACGGTCGAGTTGAGGATGACCATCCCTCGGTTCGTCGCTTGCGGTCAGATGAGAACGAAAAACGCGCAAATGAAATGGCTCCTCCAAGGAGTTTCGGTCGTGGACAACCACCAGGATCGCTTGCGTCGCTCTGGCGGCGTCCACGACCCTGGTCACGCAACTTACTCGTTTTCTTGCACTCCGGTTGGCTGGCGCTCCATGTGCCGTCCGCCTGACACACCCTCTGGTCCACCCCCGTCAGCCTGTACCCTTCGTCGCACATGTAATAAGCCCTGGCTCCGAAGTAACCGCCAAGAATCTTTAGCTGACCGTGGTCCGGATAGGACAGGGGGCTGCATTGAGTGTCTGCTCAGAATCAATACAAGAAATCAGAAATAAATACGTTTTCTCTTCTGAAATATGGTTAGTATATTTGCGACAGAAGACAGGCAGCTTTACAGCTCGTACTTTGGATAAGACAGAGGCGAGATTTGCTAGTCATCAATTGGAATTTCGCCTCTCTATGTTACAAACTTGGCCAAGCGCAAGAAATCTGTTGCCCTATTCTAGTCAGTACATGCCGTACCATGTGACATGGGGGAGTCATTATCCGAGTTAAGTCGGACTAAACAGCCTCGTCATGATGAATCCCAACATCATTATTAAATTGCATTGCCCCGGGAAGTCTGATGAAGGACGGAATATAGGAAGGGAATACGATCATGGCCGATTTAATATAGCATCTATCCAAGCATTCGTCTGAGGGAGATTGTGGAAAACCACAACCAGGATAGACGGTCCGGGAATCGAACCCGCGTCTACCGAATGCTATAGCTTCCTCGGATCAGAAACCGACAATTGACAATATATTAGTTTGTATTTACTAATTTTTCAGAGTTTATCATCAGTTTTAAAAAAGATTATAGTAATTTTCCGTTCTATTTTTGAGACTAAACTGACACAGCTGTATATTATTTAGCCACTAACTAGTTTTCATAGTGACGAAATTGTTAGCGGTTTTTGATGAGTTTATTAACAAAAACTTTACTTAATTTTCTCATCATTTATAAGTGCAGTATAGGAACAGCACGTGTATATACAATTAGACGTTTCACTTTTAAGCAACACTCGAGTTAATTGTAATTTATATGAGGATTAAAATATGTTTATTCCTATTTAATCCTACAGTGTAAGTATTAAATTTTACTTTTCGTGTATGCTGAATCCTCCCTCGATCGATACTTATGTGCCTTAATAAAATTGGTCACATTTATTGTACAACCATGCGCCCTAAAATCTTCAACTCCAACCAACCAACCTAGTATACAACTGAGCTCAAACTGATGCGGATCTGAAAAATAAATAAAGAGCTTATTTCGGCTAATTACCAGTGAAAATCACCACGTTTCTCAACAGTTTATTAGTCTAAATAATAGGGGACGAACGCCTGTGTCGTAATCAGTGATGAATCGTTGAATACTTCCTCCAGACCGAAACATGGTTAGGATTTGAGGAGAAGTGTACTAGTTACGCGATGTTAGATATGCATGGTTAGGATCTGAGAGAACGCTTCTATCGCAATCCACTCCATGCATTTATCCATTGCATTTATCCACTCGAAACATTTTTTGGATATGACAGAGATAACACCGTAATTGAAATCATTTTCAATTAGAACTCTTCCCAACCGAAAGATGGTTAGGATAATTGAAGGAGAGAGAAGGTACACTACAGTGTATTTTTATACAGTAGTAAGCATTAAATTGTAGATTTCCTCTACCGGAAACGTGGTTAGGATTGTGCGGAATGCATCGCAAATGAGCCTCCATTCACATTGCTTGAACAAAATGCACTTGATCTTCATTAGCGAGCACTAATTTCGCCATTTTTGAAAATAATGAGTGGTCATCGATGCGTGATGACCCCTCCCGCAGTAACCTCGTTCATCGATTTTCGGTGAGGGAATTGTGGGAGTGGAACGCACCCCCTAGGTCACGCTGTGACGTTAGCGCCACCTCGACCTCTTAAGCTAAACTGTTGAACCGACGTCATCCGCATAATCGCTCTTGACCTCTGACCCCCATCCTCGTAAAGACATACGCCTCGCTACACAGGCACCTTAAAAGCCGAACGTCGATCTTCACCACGTGATGGCGCTGTGCATGCATCGCTGTAACAACGTACGTTAGAGTAAAGCCATCATTGCTCGAAATGACGCATTCTTATTGATTGATATTATGTTTTCATTAATTTTTGATAAACATTCTTTTAATTTAGCTTCACATTTTAAAGAGGATAATGCGCAAAATATAAAAAAAAGAATCGAAAACATGGCATTAAGAAGGTCTCCTAGTGAGCTAGCTATTCCACGTGGAATTTTTTTTTAAGATAGTTTTTAAGACAAACAATTAAATATTTATGATACAATTTCTAATTTCTGAAGGTATCGAGAAGAAATAGCTAAGAATTGACAATTTCACATTTTCTAATTTCCCCACGCGTTAATTTTAAATGAATTAAAAACATTTAAGTTTCGAAAAGCGCCATCTGGTGCTCAATACCACCAACCATTTTTAATTAATTGAAGTTAACGTGCGGAAACTTTAAAAACGAGATTTAAAGTTATATACTATAAATTTCATAGTCATTTACTTTCGTTTTTTTTTTAAAAAAAAAATTCCCGCAGAGAACCCAAGACGATGAAATAGTCAGAAAGTTTGAAAACAGAAAAGTTTTCTTTAAATTATTTTCTGCTTGCTCAGTAGTTGTTTGTATACATGTAGTTTAAAAAGGACCCTGGAGATTCCGACCACGGATAATCAACCGTATATGCGGCAAATCGCATTTCGATTCAAAAGTGACACTACTCAAAAAATTGTCAATTTCCAAAGCTCTATCATAAAATATTTTTTAGAGTTGTGTCACTCCTGAATCCGGGGTGCGCCATGATAAAGACGTTTTTCCATCCCTTCCCCAAAGATCTAAAGATTCCCCCATCATATCCGTACCACACCGTTTATGATGTCCACAGAACTTTGTAAAAGGCTGAGGTAAACTCACACTGACGACACGCCACCTGCCGCATTTAAATCGTACTAAATCCGGGTTAAATCCCGCTGGTATTGTTCGAGCTCAAGATAACCAAGAGCACTCGGATGAAACATTCACTTAGAAACTTATATTCATCGTTCGTCGACGAGAGTGGCTTCGTTTTATGTCATGGTAAGATTGGATAGTTTGTCTCCAGCTGCGAATTCGCTGGATTTTCCTTCCTGGATCAATCGCCTCGCGCTGATGCCGAGGAAGGAAGGAAACTCTTGAGTGGATGGACGAGGCTCATTTGAATAAATGCAAATGCAAAACCGAGCCCCGATGAATGCAACTGGTTTGGATCAATGGTTGCTGCAAACTGGGTCAGAATAATCGGCATACAAATGCTGTAGTTGATCAGATTGGCCCGTTGAGATAAAGGCGACCAATGATGGCACGTGGACGATGGCAATGATGGACCCTGGTTCCATCGAGGGCACGAAACCATCCACCCGTGATTCTAGAAATTTCGCAAACTAATCCTCTAAAAATACAGGCAACTTCGGCCAACGAACACTCAGTTTTCCCAAGTTCCGAACGCTGGTTTTCGCACTTAGGAACATCTGGATCTTTCTGGAACTTCGGTCCCATTCAGATTCTGAGTAGGCTTCCACTTGGCGTTCCATTTTTAATTAGCCCTAAACAGGTTGATTCTTTCATATTCAAAATGTTCTGGACCAGATCGAATTTCAGAAAATTCGCATCATTGAGTATGTGTGCAACAAACGTTGCTGCCTTTTATCGTGTTGTCGGTTTTGTAACGGCCTGCGCATCGCCACTCATCTGCACAACCCTCCCCATTTACCTGGGTTTGGGACCGGCAACAATAGCGAAATACTTCACTGTATTAACCGTATAACCTAAACAAAGAGGAGGACGGGATGGGAAAGAAAGTCGGTCATGGTCGATTTAATAAGAAGTATATTTCATATGTCTTAATAATGTTGGGCATAAGGCAAAAGTTTTTTTGGAATTTTCCATTTGTATAACGTAGTCATCGCCTTCCTTGACCTTTGAAACGGAGCTGGTGGGCAATCACTGATGGCTTTGGTGGTCTGCAGGGTAGCCCCTTATAGCGATTGAGGGGCCATGCAAACAGGGTGAAGAACTTTGGATAAAGTTTAAATGTAAAAATGTTGATTTCGCACACCCACTTCAGAAGTGATACGACTCAAAAAGTGACAATTTCCGGTTGAAGACAGTTAAGCGAATTCAACACTGTATTCAGAAAAAAATGACGCATTTTGCTTCCCATAGTGGGGGTGCGATATATTTTGAAATTTTGAAAAGTGCCCCTTATACACTGTAGATGAAAATACTTAAAATAAAATGCAAGTTATTTCGATAATTTTTTGTGTGGAAAATTTCCAAAGCATGGGAAAATTTATTGGAAAACGCGTTTTGAATTGTTTGATTAAAAGTTTGAAATTTTTAGTTACAGTATGTAACATGCTCAAAACGTCTTGTGGACATTTCCAAAATGTTGTATGAAGACATTCTGCAAACTATGCTAGGGATAAAATGAGCGAATGGCCGTTCTAAAGTTAATAAATGCAGTTTTCTAAGATTTGTAGTGAGTTTTCTAAGAAGTTTTGCTGATCATTGCTCCATAAAAGCTGTTGAAATTGGTGTGGAATTTCGCAGTAACATGCCCAAGCAGTGCATCCGTTTCAAAACATTGTTGTAGTACCAGAATTTCTAAAGTTTCTAGACGTCTGTTATACGATTCGGAATGGCCCCCTACCATGTTAATACACGTGTTTTTTTAGTGTTTATTTACGATTAATCTTTCTATTTCGATCACCTGGTTTGATGCAGCTGAGTCCGCACACTCCATCGCACAAGCACCTCTTGCGTTTGCTCTTGCAGTCGAGGTCCGTCTCGCACTGCTTCAGGCAGAGGCGGCCCAAGGAGGCCGCTTCCGCCAAGCGACGGGGGCACGACTCCCTCGACGGGGGACCGGAAGCCGGGGTGGAGGCCCCCAGGGCGGCGGCGCCATCTAACGGAGAAAAAGAGAAACACACTCATTAGTGGATATCCCTGGAGAAGGACATTAGGACATTAGGTCGTTCCTCCCCCCCACTGCGACGCTCTGGAGGTGTCCAGGACGCCAGAGGGAGCGGCGATGGTTTTGCAAAAGATTCGCTCGTTTTCTCCGAGTAACATGACTCCCTCGGGAAATTAAAAAGATGATGGCCAAAGAAAATGGATTCTTGAGGAGGATCCTCTTCAGTCTCTTACAGGGGTGCTACTCGCGTCTTTTTTGGCGCAATTTTCGTGCGATTTTCATCATTGATTCCAGAATAGAGTACTATAATGTGCCTATGTCATGGTATGGAGAACTATGTTTAGAATATTTGATAATGTGTATAATAAGGATGGAAATAGCAGTTCTCCTTTGGGAAAGTGGTTTTGAAGATGAATGTGTATAGGAATTGTCTAAAATTTAACGTTGGGGGCATATGGTCCTCCTAAGATGGTGTTTTTTATAGGGATTTTTTTTTCCAATTAAGTATACTTTAAACCAGGAATTGATATTCAGTGGTCAGTGATTAGCAAATAATTGTTGATGCGAATGGGACTGGCGTTTCAGACAATTTTATTTCCACAGTTTGCATGGATGACCATTTAACAATAATTGTCGGATGACCAACAAAAAAACGCGGAGAACGCTTCGCTTACCGCAACGCTCTATCTCAAGTATAGTTTCCGATTTAGAAATATCCTCGCATTTTTAACCACAAAAAAAAGTTGCACGCGATAAATTATAGCTATGGCTTTGATCCAAGTTGACCATTGGTCATGCACGAAGAAACATCTTCCTTGCTGCAAAGGTCTTCTATCTCAAGCACTTTCCGACTTAGCGATTGTCTTGCACTTGAATCAAAAGGTGGCGTGCCAGAAATCGACTGCCGTTATACTGTATTCGATTGACCAGTGGTCACTTTCAAGTTTCTATGCATTTGCGAATGCCGGAAATGAAATTCTCGAGATCGCTTTCACCATTCCCAGTCTCGTAAATAGAGTTACCAGTTTTGCGCGATAAACAGCAATCGTCGGACTGACCAGTGGTCAGCAGCAGCACAAAAAATGAAGAGAAAAGCAAAGATAGGGGTCAGCTGGGAGACGTCGCACCGCCTCGAAACAACGTTATATAAATAAAGCGAGAGCGATCCATCGTTAACGCCGGACCCTATTTACGAAATGACCAAAATGACCACTTCAATAGAAATGGGAAAGAAATACATAAAACACAAACGGAGCCAGATGGCGGTTGCACCAAAGGAGGCCGGAAGTGGGAGGAAAAAGCGCTGCGATCGATACCACAGACCGAGTGTCCGGCAAGCACCCCACGGGGCGGGGGTCAAGGGGTCAGCCTGAATCGCTCAATCACTCGCTATGGCACTTGAACTACATTTCAATGACTAGCATGTTTATTAAGTTTTTTTTTTTATTTTTGTAAAAAAAAAACACTCGTTACGGGCTATGGTCAGTGGGGGTCAGCTAAAATGGCATGAGCACATTGACCACTTGATGTTATGCAGGTTGGGGGTCTATTGCAAATGTATACTAGCATTTCTTTTCTGTCCACCGTTTATGAACAGCCCTGTGGAGGCGCTTGCGTTAATAGGGTCGTTCATAAATGCCTTTCATCTCATCCGAAGCGCCGTTTTTTTAATGACGTTTTAATGAATATTCAATGGAAACCTTAATTATTCGCCGAATTATTTAGCGCGATTTTCCTAGAAATTGTCTTCTAATTAATTAAGGATTTTGCGGACGAGGATATTTCATTAAAGTGAAAGAATTGAAAACAAAAGGCAGAAAGAGAGAGACAGAGAAAAAAATGTTAATTAAAAGTACTGAGAAAGTCAACAGTTAAAGAGGAACGTACGTTTGTAAGATAAAAGTGAAAACAGTAAAAGAGGAAATGAGGAAAACGACGCGACGTGGGGATACTTAAAACGTAAAGCATAAATTGCGTAGAATTTTGAAAGTTAAATTGGACCCTAAATTAATAACCACAATGGTAAAACAATCAAGTCGCAAGCCGCACCTAAATGTCTTCCAGATGTTGGAATTTACGAGCTCCGTATTTTATGAACAGCCCGAAAAATAGAATATGTAGAGGATGAAATTCAAGAAAGGTGAAATTCGTTGTCAGAGTACATGTTGTAGGGACTAGGGTTTTATGAACGGCCCACCTTTGTCTTGCCAACTCGAGGAGATAAAACTGTAAGGAGGGTCGATCATAAAGCGATATATGGTCGGTTTATCTTTCATCGTCACATTTGCTCAATTCCATCCACGTATTTAATGAGCAACCCCAAGTAGGGCTGTCCATATATGTATAAGTTCTCGATAGCGTTCCCTTCATTGTCAAAGTACATGTACGGGACTGGTGTTTTATGAATAGCCCCATCCTTCTTGTTGCCTCCCTAGTGTTGGACCATTCATTAAGTTCATTTCTATAATTCATCATTGTGATGCTGCGATATTTATTGCTTGCGTTTTATGAGCAGCCCTCCTTCTTTTTGCTGTTTTAGCGCGAGGGACGAGGGTCGTTCATAAAGACATTGTCAAAGTACATGTGCGAGACTGGTGTTTTATGAATAGCCCCATCCTTCATGTTACCTCCCTAGAGTTGGACCATTCATTAAGTTCATTTCTATATAAGTCATCATTGCAATGTTCTATACTTATTGCTGGCGTTTTATGAGCAGCCCTCCTTCTTTTTGCTGTTTTAGCGCGAGGGACGAGGGTCGTTCATAAAGACAAGCCATGAAGGCGCCTCCGCTTATCGTGAAAACTGTCAAAGGAGTCAAGAGACTAGAAAGCGATGTTACGCTTACAATAATAAGTCAATTAAAAATAATTGATTTCTTGTAAAAAAAAAGGTCTTATCTATTTGGCGCGATAAAAAGTTCTCGCTCGTCGTCTTTATTGCCGGAGTGTGTTTTTTCCATAAAAAGGGAGAGGAAATTGCTTTTTATTCTCCTTTTTTCCCTCCCGCAGCCCTTAGATACTAAATTGACTTTAGTTTTCTTACGAGTTCTCACTGTTTTATACCTACACCCCCCAGGGACGCCCTCTTCCGGTGAAAGCATTTTTTTTTCAATTTGAGAAAAATCTAATCATTCAACACGACGTTGGAAGTTTAAGACGAACAGATGTAATTCTTTCAGAATCACAAAGTTTTCCCCGCAAGACACGTGAGGCGGTACGAGACGATCCTGCAGCAGTACATTCGTACTAAACTTGGGACATTTCCGGACCTCGGAAATTTTTCCCTTATTTTGAAATTCTGGTAGGAAATTTTTTTTCTACCCAGAAATGACGTACGTGGCTCTTGAATACCTGTCACAGCTATTTGTTTGTAAAAAAAACACATTTCGAGCATTTCATTTTTTTAAAAAAAAAATTGGCACGTCTTGAACACGTATTCGTAGTACACTGTACGTTTAGGAAATATCTGCAGGACTGTTTAAGACTCGAACCGAATGGTGGCGCTGCGATCGTCGTTCTTATCGCTTCCATAATAACAGTTATGAAAATGGCCGCTGTCAACTTCCTTCCCGTTGCTCGGAGCGTCTTATCTTTTTCTACTTCTTTTTTCGTTGATTCGGTTTTGACCAACAAAACTCGTAAAAAAACCGAACCGTTTTCGTACGTGGATCCCCCAGGGAATAAAAATGCGCAACAAATAAAAATAAATAAATAGAAAAATGCAACGTTTTAGGCCTACGTGCGTCGCGCGAATAGGGATAAGGTTAAACGACGGAAGTTGAGAATTCGGCGGACGGAAATCACATTCTGAGACGGTGAAGACATGTGCAGCCGTAGTCCGAAAATACATACGGACTACGGGATCGAGAACAAATGTACTAGAACGTGTCTTTCGAATCAACGGAAGGAGAACATATTAGAGGTGACCCGGCCGAATGTCCAGCATTGAAGGACAACCGATTATCCGAGGGAGGTTGGGAATGGAGGCTTCCGGATAATCGACAAAGTATGGCATTAAGGAAACATAATCAGAAAATTTCCAACTCTGTAATGCACAGTATGTTGATAACTAAATGGATAGTTCCTAAATTAAATCGGCCTTTCCTATCCCATCCTCCTCGTTAAGGTCCCAATTACGGAAAATATAATTTAATTGTAATGTTGGGATCCATCACTTAGGAGCCCCCCTGCCAAATTGTACTAATCTACTTGTACTGACTGCAGGGTAAAGAATTGAAATTGAAATTGAAAAAGCTGAAATGTTTTTTAGAAAAAAAATTGCATGATACAATCTTATATCCTCTTTTGGAAATATGATAAGTTTACTTTTTTGGAAAATATACATGTAGTCACTTTAACAAAATATATAGTTTTTGGAAAAAATACTACTTTTTTCGGGGAGGAGCTGGGGAATGTTATAGTGGGGGCGTTAATTGGAAAATTATATTGTTTTTGGGATAAAATCAAAAAATTATTGGGAAAATGCATCGATTTTATAGCATCGCATGGGAAACTTTGATTTTTTTTTTAAATAATGGTTTTTCATAAAATATTTTATTTTTTATCGGAGTCAATGTTATGAGACCAGAGTCGAGTGTTGCAGATGTGACGTTACTTTATTAACAATTTGTGCTGTATTTTTTACTGTTATTATTCATACTGTATGTAGTGGTCCGTACATGCAATACTTTAAGAATGTAACGAGGTCATGACTACTCAAAAAAGTTTATAAAATATATATCAAAAAATGCATATGACAAATAATTTTGGGAAAAACAAAGAATTTGAAGGTTTTATATCACGATACTATTCGGTGAGATGTCCACAACGCCATTTAGCGTCTCACTCATGTCTTCCTTTCAGAGTATTCCTAGATGACGATCTTATGACCCCAGCTGACCTGGATCGTCGTAAACTGCTATGACAAAACTTTTGGCCAGTGGCGCCCTCTGTCTTCGTCACGCGAAAAGGACAAAGAGAGAAGGGGGTCTTAATTTTCTCTCGCATGGCCGGATCGAGATTGCCATTTTCGCTTCGTTGTTCGACTTAATTCCTCCTAATTATTCATAATTATACGGAGATAAGAAATTAAAAGGATTAAATTGAAGAGCATTCACGCTTCAAATCGATCTAACATTTTCCCGACGCTTCATCTCTCTTCCCAAAAACCGTACTCGCGCTGGAAGGTGCACGTGCAGTACGATTGTACTAAAATTGGGACTTTTGGCCAGATCTAGTACCCGTTAGTCCTCCTTTTACTTCGTCACATTCACTCGAAAATGATTCCCGTAATCCTCAAAAAGGTGAAAACACGTTGTTTTCGTGGACAAAAATGAAACGCATGATTTTGTGGGAAATTTGCGAGACATTTTAAGATATTTGAAGGGGGACTAAGTTTTGTTTTGCTTATTTTCAGACACTCCGTTTCGAGAAACTTCATAAGAATCTTTAATCAAACGTCAAATTTCAGATAAGAAAATAACAATATAAAATCAGTGTCAATGTTAGAAATCATGTTCCAATTGGACCAATTGTACTACATCAGATTCCGAATGTGCTAAATCTAGGTTCCCATTGTACTAAAGCACATTCCAATTGTACTAAATAAAATCCCAATTGTACTGAAACAGTTTTCAATTATTCTAAATCAGGTTTCAATTGCAATGAATTAGGTTCCAACTGCACTGAAGCAGAATCCAGTTGTACTAAAAGACGTTCCAAGTACGTGCTAAAGCAGGTCCCGAGTGTACTAAAGCAGGTTCCAATAGGACTAAAAGCGTGTTAAAATGTTGCTAAAGTATGCAGAAACCTTAAAGGATTCCTCTCAAATTGTTTTGTTTGTACGAGCGTACATGTATTATCCTTCAAAAAACATCTTTTATTTCTCGCATTCAATATTCTCACCGGATACTTTCATTGGAATTTCAATAAAGAAAAATACTTAAATTGAAACGAGAGAGGGTCGAGAGAGAGAGCCCACATATGAAACAACAACATCGCTAAAATTCCTCTTTGCCTAAATTGAATTTTTTTTCCTTGGCAGAGGGCGCTGCGTGACGCTTTCCTCTTTAATTGCCATTGTCTCGGTATTTGTTTGAATTTCTATTTTCGACCGTATTTACTGTTTTACTGTAAATAGGCGTAGAAAATAAGAGAAAGAACGATCTGGAGTGCAAATGCGTTTCATTGTTGGTCTATAATTGCTTCCAGATGGCGAAGAAATTAAAAGCGAAAAGAAAAAAAAAGATTTTAGGCGAGTTTATTACTCTGCTCAGGGAATGAAAAAAGCCACACATTTGGATACTTTTTGTACAAAAATGTCTCAATACGAACATTCGTTCGACTGATAATTAGGTGGCATTGACTCAATTCACTGCATGCTGTGCTTTTCCGATGATATTTTGGAAACTGCTCAAGGCGGTAATTAAGCGAGGTGACTTAATTAGCGTTGATTTCAGTGGTCTGAAAGGCGCCATTTTCAGCGAAAACGTTGTGAAATTATGATCCTAACACGTGACGTCAAAATTAATAAGTTCTAGAACAATGCCGTGTTTCCTTTGGTACACGGTGTTTCCGTTGGTATTATTGCATTTTCTTTAAGAAAATGCAAGAATACCAAAAAATTAGTCAAATTAGTCATTTAACGCCAATTTGCTTTTAATACTAGTTACTTTTTATAATGATTATATTAGTTTTAATGATGATAAAACTAAATTTCAAATAATAATATCTAATGGAAAACTTCGCTTTGTTTTCCAAGAAATGGAATAGTTTTAACGAAATATAATATAGTAAGATACAGTAACATTGATAACCTCGCTTTGTCTTCCCAAAAATTTAAATTTCTTTTTTTTATAGAAAAGTTTAAAGTGTGTCTACCAATGATCCGTTGTCCATGACAAGTTTTCGAACTTCAATAGTTGTTTGCCTATAGATAACGGAAGTAATAACTTTAATGCAACAGATTTTTTTTTGTCTAAAAATCTAATATTGGAGTGACGCCCTCTAGCATTTTGAAGTGCGACACTTCATATCATTTTCAAGTCAATCAAATTGGTGCAAAAACTACTGCGCGATTGTAGCGCCCCCTACTTCCGTTGTACGTTTTCCTATTGGAGTGTTCCTCTCCAGTTTGATTACATTCCCACGAAATATATCGATGTTGGGCACGTTTTCCGAGGCGCCCCTGGCGAAAGAAAGCAACTTGTCTCACGTTTGTCCTTAGTAGCAACGGGCTCATTTTGTTGACTCAAGTTTGCCAACGTATGGCATCAATAACGTTTTTCCCCCCAAACACTAAAATTAGATTTCTGTGGAAATGGCCGATTGTTCCCTTGCCCCCGAGCGCGCGTTAGGCCTAAGCCGATGCCCTTCTTCTTCGCCACACTTTTAAATTTGTTTTGTCTTTTTCTTCAACGTCAAAACGAATGAAGAGAAAGACAAAAGCATGAGAGGCGTCACGATGAACGACCGTCCAAAATGCCAAACAATTTATCTCCGAAAAGCCACCCACGGCCCTCGGATGAAGCGTTTTTGCGCTTTTCGGAAGCTCACCAGGAGGCGCGACGGGCGTACAAACGCATTCCAACGTTTAAAATGTTGATATCACAACAATATTTCGCGAACATTTTGCATCACTCACTCGCATTGCTGAAAAAACAAATTGGCCACTTTTTCTGTTGTGAAAGGCAAGCTCCATCTATGATGAACAACATAAATATGTCACGGCAGTGTCACTTGATTTTCTCACGATCTTAAGCATTGAGGGGACAAACACATTAAAACTATCGCAACTCCATCTATATGACGAATCATGTGCGACGTAATTACCATATAATTAAAGAACGCACTTTTTTCTACGAGTTTTTCCTCCAGATTCCAGCGCCATCTATGATGCTTTTGGGGCAACTGCTTCCGATAACAAAGTGGCATAAAAATAGGAGTTTTCAAAGGATGGTATATTGACTGTTCGTAATGCATACGACTACTCGGAAGCGTTTCCGAGAAACGGCAGCAAATAATCGGCAAAACGCATCAGTTTCGCTGAGCGATTAGCTGTCAGTGTTGCCATGATACCTCGCACATTTGTGTTGGATTTAAACCTTTTTCGCGCGATTTAGTACGCGATAGATCCCCTTTGACTTTTCCAGAATACCCTCTTCTCAAAAATTCCCTGTTTGAAATCATAATATCATAAATTATTCGAGGTTCCTAAAGCTCTGTATTGTCAATGTTGAAAATTTCCAAAAAACTGTCTCTTTTTCGATAAACGAAGCCCCAATCGAGCGTCATTTCATCTTCCATTTTTATTTTTCTATCTTAATTGGAGTTTTTTAGCAGGCTAGCAGCAGCAAAAAATAGACGAATATTAATGGAGAAATTTGGAATTATGTAAAAATAGCAGTTTCCCCGAGTAACGGTATATAAGAATAAACACCACCAGAAAAGCAAGATGTTTTGAAAGATAAAATCAAACTGCAATTTATATTAAAATATATTTAAATGTAGATGCCCGTTTGGACAATAGCCGCGAATACAGTAGGTAGTTAACGATCATATTTAAAAACTCTATTTCAGAGAATATTCTGAAATGTGATTTCGGTGGATATTATGAAACGTTATCTGGAAAAATATTCTGAAATGGAATTCCGGAGGATATTCTGGAACGTTATTCGAAAAAAAAAATATTCTGAAATGTTATTTGGAAAAATATTTTGATACGGTGTTTGGAAAAATATTCTGAAACGTTATTTCGGATAATGCTTCATAGCATTTTGAAGTCATGAAGGATGTCATGAAGCATTATTTCGGATAATGTTTTAAAATCTTTTTAAAGTGTCAATAAAAAGGCATCTCTGCAGTTAACGAAGGTAAATATTTAGGCATTCTGAATTTCACATTTTTGAATTTAAATCTTTATTTTTTACCTGATGTTGCATGTGTTGATCCCTAGATGGCGCTTTTTTAAATTCCAGTGGTTTGTTTTTAAGATGTAAGACGAATGCGTGGAAAATTTCTGAAATTTAACTCATATGTCCTAATCATTTCTCTTCATTGCCTATTGGCAAAATCTTCTTTACTGAAAACATTTAGTTCTATGTCTAAAACTATCTTCGATAAATCCCCATGCATGGACAACTACTCCCTGATAGACCATCGGCCTTTTTTCGGATAATGTTAACATATAACGAGTATGGGACGTTAAGGACATCACTTGAAATTTCCGTAAATTTTGACAAAAGATGGAGTTTACCTCAGGCAAACTTGGATGGTCACCTTTGGCCCTACGGAGTTTGACCATGACGTCATTCCGCACTGCGTGACAAGCATAGGTAGCGCGATAGTAGTTGATACGATCAGGATCAATTTCGGTCAGTGGATCGATTGGACAGCGTCGCGATCGACTCGTCAATGGCCCGTCGACCCACTGACCATCGACTCTGGCGTCCGATGACCCACAATTGGTCTCCCTCCCGATTGGCCGGAAGGAGACCACGCCCCTCCATACCCCGTCGAGGTGTCCGAGACCGAATTTCGAACAGAAAGATATTAAAAAAAACTTACCCGGGTAGGGGTTTCCTCGACTGGACAGTAATCCCGAGATGAAGATGGCCGTTGCGGCCCAGCACGGAAGGGTGGCACCCATGGCTACGCTGGACACTGGTCACTGGTCGGAAAAGCACCGAAACTGCCGGGCTTGACCAACTACATTCCTAGCCGAACGATGGATGCGAAGCGTGAGTAACGATCGACGAGGAGGAGGAGGCGGAGGGAGGGAAGGATGACCAGCGGTCAAGGATGAGGGGTCATTCGAGGATGGACATTCCGCAGGAAAGGCACTCTTTATGGATTGAGATAGAATTGAGAGACGTCGCGGCTGCTGCAAAGATCGCTTGCGTCTTGCCTCTTAGCCGGCTTTTCAACGACTGATTCGGAGTGAGAAGAGAGGGAAATAGGAGCTTCGAACGTGGACGACGACCGCTGGGGGCGCTGCGTGCCATCTAGTTGATTGGCACGCAGAGACATCCGTGCACACGTTGCCAACGAAGAACTTTTCAATGTTTTTTTTTCTTCAATCCGAATGACTAATAGGTCTTTTTTATGAAGTCCTGGAATGAGCCCCGTGCTACGGGGTGGGTCAAAAAGTCTAGAGACATTTCAAACTTTTGAAAAAAAAATGTAAGTTTTTTCCCCAAATACTATATGATCTGCGTATTTGCCATTTCTTTGCAAATAAACATGGACGCGTTGGAATTGTAAACTACCGGTTACCGGAATTCTTTCTTCTGGTTATTAATCAACTGATTCACTCATGGGAGAATTCGAAATTTTGGTAAAAATCAAGAAATCAGTTTTTATTTTTAAAAAAACTGCACAATTTTATAACATATATTTCGAATTTTACGAGCCTTCTTGAAAAAAATTGCTTCTTTTTTTTTTTTTTTTTTTTTTTTTTTAAACAAAAAAAAAACGTTAACATGTTTTGAAAAAATGATAATATCGCAATTTTTTTATTTTATTTTTTTATTTTATTGTGTAGACAAAAACGACACTTTTTATCTAAACGTTACCATTTTTTTATTAACATTACAAATTTATTACAAATTAATATATTTTTTTGCCAAAAAGGCGCCATATTTTTTGTAAATATCATTTTTCTAAGAAAACAATACTACTTTCCAAACGATGTGTAATTTTTTAAATACTATTTGTCCAAAAAGCGACAATTTATCCACTCGAGCGATTGAATTTTATTAAACAACGTCGCAATTCAGTGTTTGAATAATATGGATTCGTTTATACGACGTATAACCATGAAATGTTGATGAATATCCGATGTGATCCACCTCGCGTCAAATCCGCAATGAAAATCATTGAAGCGATCACGTTTTCTCCGATTTCCTCGCACTTTTTACTTTCTGAGAACCGCAGACATCGAACGTATACCACGAAACAAATAGAAATAAAACTTAAAAGTCTCTCCCTTTTTTCTCCTGTTTTTTCCCCCCGTAAAATAACGTCAGGTTTACGAGTCGTTTCATAGCCCGTAAAATGGATTTCACGCTTTAGTTTTCTCAAATTTGTCTTTAAAACGGGGTGCAATTTCACTTTATCATCCCCTTAATATACAGAACTGTATATCTAAGCCCTAAATTGACAGCATAAACCATAAAAGATGAGCATAACCTATAAAAACGTGCGGAGTGGGAGGTTATCCTCACTCAACCCATTTGGTTTTTTTTCTCCATCTTAGCTAATTTCAAGCCTTGCCTCCCCGAGTTAATGTTTCGTTAAACTAATTTGCGCATCTAGCGGCAACGTTTACATTAAAATAACAAGAGGAAAAAAGTTTCCCCTAGCTGGAGTCTGAGACCGGTGAGAAAACATGAGTAGTATGAGGTGCCTTTAATGCAGTTTCAGGCACCACATACTACTATACCTACTTCCTTCCTTCCTTCTATATACTCTATAGCCGAGCCGTAAAATTAATAAAAAGCCAAATTAAAATCCAATATTGATTCGCCAGCGTCGATGCTGCGTTCGTAAAGTGTCTCTACTGAATTAAGATATTGATTGCCTTCTGGCTTCTGTTCCCGTTATTAATTACCACCTATGAATAATTAATTACGGAGAGCTAATAACGCGTAATTCGCGTTAAACGCTTTATGGTGAATACAGAAGCTGTGGGGGAGAGAGAGAAAAAAAAACTGAGTGAAAACGAGTTGAATTAAGTACGTACCTGAGAAGGGAAAATCTGGAAAAGAGTTCCTGCTTTATAACGTGGCTTAAAATTAGTATATTTTCTTCTTGTAATTTTACTTTTAAGAGGAACTATATACGAGTGATGTTCCACGAATCCCATTTAGGGTTCAGTATCGATGTATAACAGCATATAAACAATTTTGTCCAATATTCCATAATTCGCATGGACTTCAGATGACCCACTTAATTAAGGAAGGGTTATAACCCCAAGATTTATTTGCATGTACTTCCTTGCAGGGTTATTCGTATACCTATAAGTTCTTACATTTTTAGAAACGTCTATACATTCCCCCGTTAATTTAAAATAAATTTGACGAGAATCCTAAATCGTTTGCTTAAACCTTTGCATTTGATTGTCACGGCTTCGATGTAATGTTGGATTTTTTCTAATTTTGTTCATTTTATTGTTTAATAAACTGGAAGATTTAAACCTACATCCAGTCGTGTTTTGTCTGACTTCTAATATTACAAACTATATGGTTCATACGAGAAAAACAATTTAACGACCCTTGAGATTCGATCGTTTTAAAAAGGTTCGACTGTAGAACCTTTT